>JAAAKG020012649.1:0-20885 GCA_010014905.2 Druon quercuslanigerum | reverse complement strand
AACATGTTATCATGTGGAAGTTATTCCTTTATCATTCCTTATGAGGTGAATAGCCATTAATTTACAAAAAGTTAATAATAGCTACCTCTGTGTTCCATTTTTTTAAATGAGATTTTCCTGTTTAACCCCCCATGTTAATTTCAAAAGCCCGGGGACACGGGTTAATGTTGACCGATCACCAAAAATCGAAAGTCAGAGTTTCAGAAGTATAAATTTGGAACACCCTGCTGACCTGATGATAGTATCATGTGCAATAATCGTGAACTGTTTGATAAGTATAAATTTAATCCTGCAAAGGATGCTTTTTTTGCGTAGTTAGTTATCTAATTTTCTGGAACGACCTCCCTATTCTGGGGGTTGACGCACCTCCGCCCCCTCTCTTTATAGTCGTGAATTTGTACTTATTGGGGGTCAACTGCTGCATAAAAAACGTTAATCGCCTGTCAAAATCTGAATGAAAAATCTCTGAAATCTGAAAACGGTTTCGGACAGAATTGATCATTCTGGTAGAGATAAAAGCCGCTTTTGGTATTATAGTAACTGGCAGACGAAGGAAGCTTATGTTGAGCGTATAGATCGTATAAAAAATTCAGTTCGTTGGAAGCTGGTTGGCACAACTAGGATTGTGTATGGTGTGCAAAAGAGAATGTGAAAAGCAGTGTTACGAAAGAGAGAGAGAATTTTGAATAATAGGAATGTGGTAGAGGAGGTATATGTATAGAAAAAGCCATGTAAAGTGTGAAGAGCAAGTGAACATTGGCCGACGGTGTCGATAGTATAACAACGAACGTTGGTTCTGTGCACTCGTTTGTTCAATCGATCGAGCTGAAAATTTCCAACCCTTAATTAAGATTGCAAGGGCACTTGAATTTTCAATCAAAAAAGAACCTGCGCCCGTCAGGATCGTTGAGATATTTTCCCGCTCTTTCCCGTGCCGTTCCGTGGCGATCTGCTGACAACATTAAATGCAATATTGTTGAGACTCTTGTTCTTTTCATTGTAATCTGTCCACTTGGGCTTTTTTGGAATCGCTAGTTTTATGTGAAGATTGAAAGAATGCTTTGGGATGAGTTATGTTTGATTGGTCGCTTATGAGATATTCCAGCTGCGGAAAAGGCGAAAGGGCAAAAGAATGCAATTTTGCAGAAGAGTTCCACATACTCTTTTTTTATTGGACGTGATTTCATATACTGCAAACTGAAATTGATATGTAAATATTCTTGAGCAACTTCCAACATAACTCTCTTCCCATTGAAAAGGAAAAAAACAATTGGTTTTAGAACAATAGAATGTGAAGGTGGAATCCAGGAGCATCATAATTAAAAATCAGTTACTGGATCTTACTGGACAATAGTGATTTAATTAATTAATGGAATTGTCATGGATCAAAACTTAGAGACTATATTTAGGTAAATTTCCGACGTTTTAAGCCTAGATGAGTCACTGAGGAGCTTTTGAAATTGGAACTTCGAAAACCCGTTTTTCGAGAAAAACGTATCTAAGGTTAGCTAATTCCATAAGCAAACGTGTTAATTTTTTTCTTTACACACCAAATTTTCCTACTTCCGATCGCTTTTGGGACATAATAAAATGTAAACACACTAATCATACAAAGAGGTATGATTTTTCGTAGAATCCCCAAAATTTATACTTGAAATCTTTTCTCAAAAATATGCGAAGATCTCCTGAACCACGCTCATCAAAGAGGGCCATTTCCTTGCGAAGCATCCAAAATGATAAAAACTTGGAAAAGAATGTTGACTGAAATTAAAGGAATTTATAAAAGCACTTTTTTGCTCAAACCATCTCATTTCTAAATAATGATTTATTTATTAACAAAAAATGAAATCAAATAATTTAGTATGCAGGTCCCGAAAAAGAATCGATATACTTTATCTGAATTGTTTTTCTCCCGCAATTGTGTACTTCATGAACATAACAGTTTATGTGTAATACAGAATATAGGGTGTCTCTAAGTACAGGATTTTCTACATTTTCGTATTTTTTATCCTATATATTCAAAAAATTCATATATTTAGTCTCCGTGTTGCTTATATATTATCACCACTCTCAAAGTCTTACGATGTTTTTTTTTACATTAGAGGATATAATAAATTGAACGTCTTGGGGTGGTTTAAGGTTCGAGAGATACCTCTGATTATTTTTTTTGAAATCTCATCAAATTAGAGCCTAGTTTAAAACAAAAGTGTCGTATACTTTAAAACAAAAATTTATTTAAATCTAGCTCTAAATCCATAAATGGTTTCAACAAATAACAACATTTTTTTCAAAATATAGTCCCAAAATGTGAAAATTTTTAAAAAAGTTCTTCAATCGAACACTCAGAAAAAAAATCTATCACTCTATTCGTACAATTTGAGTTATCGAGTGATTTTCTCAATTCAAACCAGACAGAATGGCTAAATAACCAAAGTTAAATAACTTGTTTATCTGCATTTAAAAATATCAAAGTAGTTAACGATGTTGCGGAGCAGTTGCTCTAGGCGAAGAATTTAATCAGTTTGGAACTAAAAATGAAGGTTAGAAACAATATTTGTGGAAAATTGTGCAGCAACGTCGCAAATTATTTCCGTCCAGCAATAAACAAAATTATATAAAATTCACAGATCAAAAGTAAGAAATAAATCAAAAACAAAGTGAATGTATACGTTGAGAAAGTGAATAAATAAAATATAAAAACTAAATTTACCTATAAATGAATAAAAAAATATATCTTTCTATAATTTGCATTTTTATTTTTTTCCTCTTTTTCTACGCACTGTAACTTTTTTCCATGGAGTTAACGGAAAAATTTCGAGAGCAAAATTTTGTAGAGAATTCAATTTCCTGTAAAATATCGAAACAAACATTTAAAACATTTTTTTACTTATAATTGTTTTAAAAATAAGAAAATAAAATTTTTTCCAATGTCCTCTTGTGACAAAAGGATGTTTTTGACGTATATGAAAAATTTCCTTTTAAATTTAAGGTTGAGAGAATTTTCATTTGTCTTAACAGGAATCCTTTTGCACAAAAATTATCCTTATGCGACTAACGTAACATAATTTTGCAGCTAAATAATTTAGTTCAGTGTGCGTAAAAAATATATTCACGTCGTTCAAAAAAAGCAGGAAAGAGAACGATGCGTTATTTTCAAAACACTTTTTCTCTGAGTGAAGAGAACGTATTTTTAACCTTTTCAGTTTTGTTTCGAAAGAATCTTTTCAGGTCGCGAATATTATGGGAAATTATAAGAATTTAAAAAAAAAGTAAAATAAAATGGAACTTTTCCACCATTTTTGTCTTTTTAAAGTTGTTCATCAGCAGGACAAATATATATATATATATATACACGGTGATTTTTTTAACTTAAAACTTGCAAATATCTCGAAAAATAGATAAGATAAGAAAAACTTTTTTTAAATAAATGTACCTTAAAAGTTTCTTTGGCACAAATAAAAAATTCTCCCAGAATTTCCCCTCGATACCTCAAAAATTGAGCTGGCGCAAGGGGGGTCCCACTCTCCCATTTAAAATACATTACAAAATTTTTATTTTTTTATTTTGAAAATAATTATAAGTAAAAATTTTGTTTCTTTGTTTGGATATTGTTACAGAAAATAATATTCTCTACAAAAAGTTGCTCTCTAAATTTTTTTGTAAACCTAATGGGAAAGATGTTACAGTGCATAGAAGAAGAGGAAAAACATTAAACAGTCGAATATTGAGAACAATTAATTTTTTTGAAAGAAAAAAGTCTTTTTCCTATGTTTTCGACAATAATGTTAATATTCATCGATTTCTGAATACTATTTTATGCCAGCAGCATATTTTATTTTGTAGAAATTTTTAATTTTCTTATGTCTAGATTTATTCTAACAATCATTTAATTGTATTCGATTCATAGACAACTATCAATATTTTAATACCAAAATCAATACAATCTTTTTGTTGTATAGTGAGTAGTGACACCTAGGGGAAACAATAAAAATATTCTAACAGAAATTTAAAAATTGTTATTAAACGCTGATTGGTTCATTTTAATTTTCCAAACGGAATTTGTTTTCTCGTTGTTTGATTCAAAAATTCAAAATATTGCTTCGATTTTATTGTTGTATCACTTAAAATTAAATTAAAAATGGATGAATCATTAAAAGCAAAAGAAATTATAGTGATAAAAAACGTATCGAAGTTGATGATCAAAATTTGGATATACTTTGCACAAAAGATGTAAGTGGCTTTGTTACGAAAAAATCTATCACTCTATTCGTACAATTTGAGTTATCGAGTGATTTTCTCAATTCAAACCAGACAGAATGGCTAAATAACCAAAGTTATATAACTTGTTTATCTGCATTGAAAAGTATGAAAGTAGTTAACGATCTTGCGGAGAGAGCAGTTGCTCTAGACAAAGAATTTAATCAGTTCGGAACTAAAAATGAAGATTAAAAACAATATTTGTCGAAAATTGTGCAGCAACATCGCAAATTATTTCCGTCTAGCAATACAGAAAATTATATAAATTCCACAGATCATAAGTAAGAAATAAATCAAAAACAAAGTGAATGTATACGTTGAAAAGGTGATGAATGAAATACAAGAAAATTAATTGATCTATAAATAAATAAAAAATATATATCTTTCTATAATTTGCATTTTTATTTTTTTCCTCTTTTTCTACGCACTGTAACTTTTTTCCATGAAGTTTACGAGCTACTTTTTGTAGAGAATTTAATTATCTGTAAAAATATCTAAGCAAACATTTAAAACAAAAATTTTACTTAGAATTATTTTAAAAATAGGAAAAAAAAAGTTTTCCAATGTATTTTTAATTGAAAAGAAAACCCCCCATGCGCCAGCTCCATTTTTGAGATATCGAGCTGAAATTTTGGGAGAATTTTTTTTGAGTCAAAGAAACTTTTAAGGCACATTGATTAAAAAAAGAAAAGTTTTTGTTATCTTACACAGTCTAATATATATATATATTTTTTTTGTACTGTAATAGTCCAAATTCAACAGTACTTACTTTCTTAGAACATAAATCCTGCAAAATATACTGGATGCGTACCAATTTAAAATATAAGGAAAAACAATTGAAAAAAACAATTGAAAAGTCCCATCTTATTATTTTGTTGTAAATTTTTCAAGTTCTAAGTAATTTTTGTCCGAAAAGTTTAAAATATTTCCAACTTCGCCAAAAGTTTTGTAGAAAAAATGTTAGAAAAAGAAAATAAGTGGTATTTTTTCTGTACCTTTCTTCTAAAAAAAGTCTTAGTGAAATGTGACCTCTGTTGAAATCTTTAGGTACTTTGGTCCTATTTCCGTAGCACTTTTTTGTGACATAAATCCCATCAGTATTTGTAAAAGTTAAACAAAAATGATATGGAACTTCTCTACTACTTTTGTCCTAAAAATTACCTAAAATTAATTTCGAAGAATTAAGTGGGACATTTCCGATACATTGGTCCTAAAGAAGTTCTGTTGAAAGCAAATAAAAATTAATGGGAACCTTTTCGATACGTTTTTCGCTATTTAAACTTTCAATTTTTTGTTCTAAAGCTGTAACTGAAGTACTAATTTTGCTCATACCTCGTACCTTAGCTAAACTCTATCCGGGATATATCAAACAATATGCCTATTATTTTTACTGTGAACAAGATTTCAAAAGATTTTAAAGGATTTGAAAATTTCAAAATATTTGAAAAATCTGTATGGAAATGGGAGAATTTTAAGAGATTTAATGGAATTTTCAGGTATTTTAAAATACTAAAAAGTATGTAAAATAATTAAAACTTTTTTATGACATTTAACGATCTTTTAAAGCTTTTTATTAATTTAATGATATTTTAAGGAAGTTCAAAAGATTTCAGGGCTTTACAGAAGATTTAGGGCATATGTAACGATTCCAAAAAATTTACGGTGTAGCTGACTTGATTTTCACCTATGTTTTTTTAAAATGGGATTTTATTGTTAATTATAACTCTTTGGTAGCTTACGAATGATTTAAGACCAAATTTAAAATAATCTATTTCACCTTTTAAAAAACAAATTATTTATGTGTTTAATTATTTTTAAATAAAAAAAATTGTTTAGTTTAATTAAAACTTTTATTTTCCGAAATTCTGATTGTTATTTACTAACTAGTCGCATACAATACAATATAAATACGTTATTAATTAAAAATTTAGTAGTTCATTAAACATCAATGAACAATATGTGTATAATAAATAGTAAGGCCCAATATTGCCAAATTCGACTTTATATGCTACTAGTTGGTAAATGATTATCTCAAATTGAACTTTTAGAGTTTATAGATTCAAATTTCACTTTAAAAGGAATTTAAAAATGCTTTTATAATAATACCTTTTATAATTTTTTTGTTGAACATTCATTAAACACGTAAATCGAGGTTTTACAAAACGGGCCTTATTTTTTCTTTCAAATTTGATCATAAATTATTCTAAGGATGCCAAAGAACTGAAATCCATAATAAGATTCCAGTTGCAAAAAAACTTTAGGTGAACATTTTTTCAGATTTATAAGAAATTTTAGGAGTTTTGAGAGATTTTAGAGAATTAAGACCGCGTTTCCGACTAACCTCGACAAACGAAGACTAACCTCAAATTGTCAAACCTTGTTAGAGCTTTCCAAAATACTTAATGATATTTTTCCTTTTGAAATGTCGATCTCCGTTTCAAGGAATAAAACATAACCTGAAATTTTCTTAATATGCTTGTTTTCTAGAAGAAATTATTATTTTTTCTTGTAAATGGAAATTTTCAGTGATAAGTATATAATAAGAAAAAGATGGTAGGTCCAGCTACTTGAGTTTGTGAAAAGGTACATAGCTGCTACTGAATAGGTTGGCACAACAATTTCTTGATGTTGCATTACTGTCACGCATTTTTATTTTAAAAGGTTAAACAATAACACTAGCAATCAAAATAATTGTATTCATAATCTCAAACATAATCTTAAATTGCTAAAACTTTTTAGATTTTCTAAATAAATGATAATTTGATTTCCTTCTGTGAAAAGATACCAAAAGTACGTTAAGAATAGTAAGTTCTTCTCAAGAGTTTAAGATTTTTCTTAAAAATATCAATTTCCATACAGAAATTTAAAGCATAACATTAAATTTCTAAGACTTGTTAGTTTTTTTTAAATAAATGATGATTTTTCATTAAAAACGTCGGTTATTGTTTAGAAAGCCCAAGCATAAAATATATATTTCTGTAGAAAGAATACAAAAAAACCTCAAGAAACCTACTCTAGAATAGTGCATTATTTCTTTTTTGACTTTTTTCAGTTTTTATTTATAATTTTCGTAAAAAATAATAGAAAAATTAGAGACTTCTGAAGAACTACATAATGCTCTTTTGCGGAGTAAGCTGCAATTGATGATCTTCGTTTGGATTCATCCAATTCTCTGAAAAAAATATATAACCTAAAATTCTTGAAACTTTTCAGCTTTCGTCAATACTTCATGATTTTCCTTCTAAATATGTTCTTTTTTCATTGAGATAACCCAAGAATAATTTCAAAATCTTAAAACTTGCAAGATTTTCTCAATGCTTAATGATTTTTCTTTTAAAATGGACTAAAGTTTCAATGTGCATAAATAACCTAAGACTTGTACAACTATAAGTACAGATTTCATTTTAAGTAACTAATACGAATACTGATAACGAAGAACAAAATCATCTTGACAGGCGGATGAGGCTGAGAGGCTCATTTTTGTTGCAACTCAGAACTACATCAATTTGGCAAACTTTCGATAATATAGGTCAAAATAAATATTTTATTGACTTAAACAAATATTTGTTTGATTCAAACATAATTTTTTTATTTAAATCAACCATTTTTTAACAACAATTTTTATTATTTAAACCAAACAAATTCTATGTGCAAAGTAAATGTTTGTTTGATGCAAACAAACATTTTTCTGAGTGTTCAAAATCTTTATTACCTAATCCGATTTTTTTCTCGCTTATATACATTTCTGATGCAATATTTACGAAGCACACCAGAAAACTTGCTCTTCATGTTTGTTTAATGCATAAACGGTTGCGGTTGCGGTGTGCTCGCTTTATCAAGAAAGGGTGGCATTTTTGGTGGTGGGTAATCCCAACCCTATCGCATGGATGTACGCAACCGCCCTATGGTATAAAACCATACCATGTCAATTTTTACTCATGAAGTTAACCAGCTCTGATGCGCATTGATGACACACCCACGTTAACAGATACATGCACTTGATAATACTACACGATGACCATGGGCCATGGACTCATTGGGGTGCAGGGAACCTATGCAGTTTAATTTATGTTGGATCACCAGCCAGTCGTACCGAGAAGTCCCAGGAATCGCGCGTTCGGTTGTCCTCGAAATCCTGTTAAAATTAACGAAAAGTGTCGAATCTCGGGTTACTCGCGACTTATTTTCTCTGTTTGCTATTTAGTGCGTTTCGATAGAAGTAGAGGATCAAAGTGGGGAAAACTGGACTACGTAGGTGTATGTATTTCTGGGTTACTACGTGCACGTGAAATTGCATGTGTTCATGTGGGAAATGCGCAGACGAAAACACAATCTGAGAAAGTGTGGGTGCATGTGGGTGTTTGTACCTGCGCTAAACATCTATAGGTTGACGGTCCGCCATGATGGTGATGCGGGGTAGATTTTACCGCTCCTATAGCGAACAAAATCGTTCACCGAAAATGATTCTGCGTCGTTCTCAGGTCGATGACCATTTAGGTGGTGCAATTTTTTAAATAAATAAAATTATCAACTCATGCGTTTCACCTTTCGAAATTATTTATAAAAACATTTTTGTTTATGGTTTAGTTTATTACTGATATAAAAAGTGAATTAAGTTAGTTGTAGAAAACATTTTTATGTTTCAAATGCGTCTGTGCATAACCTAGGTAACTCTATTATGAACACTCTTTTCCTCCACTTTTTAACCCATTAACGACCAAAGCTATCGATTTTATAACATGAGTTCGACCGCAAAATTTATGGGTATAACAAAACAATAAATGTATGAAAAGTACTGTTTCTTATCTTTTTGGGTGAGCTAAATTCGAATCCGTGGTCAGAATTCGAATATTTTCACTTAAAAATTAAATATGGCGGTTTTTGCATACAAAAATAGAGAAAAATGTTTGACTTTTACTTTTTATAATTTTTCAATTATCGGTGCACAAAATTCTTCAACTTTGACGGAAAATTTGTAAATATGTGCTTTTTCTTCCAAAATGGCGGACAAAATGCAAAAATGTCCCAAAAACTGTTTTTTTCCATCATCTTTATTTTTCTCAAAAACTTAAAAGTTAAAATAAGATCCATAGATTGAAAATGTCTTGAAATTAACCATAGAATACTATGAAATTTTTTAAGATTTTGTAGAAAAAATTTTTTATTTTTCAAAAAATCAAAAATCTGAAATTTGCAAAAAAATGTGTAAAGCAATCTGCAAAAATTCAAGAATATTCTTTGACTAATTCTAAGACATTTTTATTTTAACAAATTTGTACCAGAGCCAATGGTTTTTGGGAAATAATTGATCAAACTTCATGCGAATTCTTTTCAGCTGTTTTTAGGTTTTGGAAATTTACTTTTTTACTTATTTATTTCCCAAAAACTATTAACTCTAGTACAAATTTTCTGAGAATAAAAATGTTTTAAAATTAGTTGAAAAATATTTTTGAATTTTTTCAGATTATTTGAAAATTTTTTTTGCAAATTTTAAATTTAGATTTTTTGAAAAATCAAAAAAAGTTTTCTAAAAAATCTGAAAAAATTTCATAGTGTTCTATGGTTAATATAAAGACATTTTGAATCTATGGACCTTTTTTTTAAACTTTGAAGTTTTTGAGAAAAATAAGGATGTTGGAAAAAAACAGTTTTTGGGACATTTTTGCATTTTGTCCGCTATTAAGATATTAACGCGCTTTATGTCTGAAAAAAATCATAAAAATAAAAAATCAAACATTGTTCACTATTTTTGTATGCAAAAACCGCCATATTTAATTTTTAAATGAAAATATTCGAATTCTGACCACGGATTCTAATTTACCTCACCCAAAAACATAAGGGACAGTACTTTTAATCTATTTATTGTTTTGTTATACCCATAAATTTTGCGGTAAAACTCATGTTAAAAAATTGACAGCTTTGGTCGTTAATGGGTTAAGTCAAATGCTCTTAAGACAGAGAAAATATGGCAATTTTTTACAATTATAGAAGGAATAAATTCTTTTACATAAAAATTAATGTATAGGACCATATTGAATTCAATATGCACCGCTCAACAAATAAATTCGAAATATATTGCATTGTCAAGAAAATGGTTGAGTTTTCAATTGAAAAAGATTAATTTTCTACCAAAAACATGACTTTTCAACATAATAGTTGAGTTATAAACCTAAAGAGTCGATTTTTTAAAAAAAAAAATGATTTTGTAACCGGAAAATGTGAATTTCGACCAAAAAAGATGATTTTTCAATCACGAAGTTTTCTAAAAAAATGCAATCCAGAAGGACGAATATTCTATCCAAAAAGCCGAAATTTTAACCAAACAGTTACATTTTCAACCAAATATTCAAATTTTCAAGCAAAGGGAAACAATTTTCAACGAAATAATGATATTTCATCCAAATGGTTAAATTTTAAACCTACAAGCATACATTTTGAAACAATGGGTCGAATGACAAAAAAAAAGTTAAACTTCAGCTAAATACAGTTTCTCATTCTCTATTTTTCAGAAAAAAGTTACAATTTCAAAGAAAAATAATGAATTTTCAACAAAATAGTTTAGTTAAAAAAATATTACTTCTTATAAAAATCACTGTATTTCTAAGGAAATAGTTGAATTTCCAACCTACAGAGATGATTTTTAGCCAAGTGGTCAAATTATTAAATTGTTAAATTTTTAACAAAAAAAAATAAATTTTCAACAGATAAGTTGAATTTTTTACAAAATAATTAAATCTTCAACAAAGTAGATAAATTTCCCCAGGCAAGTTAGATTCTGGCAAGTCAGATTATGGCAAGTTACATTGTGCTACTACTTTAATTTTAACTTGAAATAATAATGCCCTTATATATAAATATTTTTTTTAGCTGCTACTTGTGCTATATATGAACACACGGAGGTTTAAGCCACATTAAAACCTTTTTTGTAACTTCCAAAGATTGAGGTGGGCGTCGAAAGGAAAGTACCAGTCACTAGTTTCCAGTTTTATTCGCAAAATTCATAAATGCCTTATAATGAGACAGATCGAGTACCGAACAGACACCGATCGGGTTTCCCGATCGGGAGTCCCGATCTGGGCCTGATATGGTCCGGTCTGGCTCTGGTCGGGACCAGATTGAATTTAATGCACGTGAAAATGCATAAATCAACAGAAAAGAAAACTTATAGCATATAAGTTGAAATTTTAAGCAAATAGTTGAATTTTCAATCAATAAGAAGATTAATTTTGAACGACTAATATAATAGTTGATATGTCAATCAAACAGTTAAGAGGGAAAACAAATTTCAACGAAATTTTTTAATTTTCAAGCTCAAAAGGCAAAATCCTTACAAAAGATTTTATTGAATTTATTTTCTACCACAAAAGATAAATCGACCCCTCCATTCAATATAAGTTTATGTGCTGACAGCGCCCTGTATGAGACTATTCCCTATGCTTATACATGGTACATAGTCTCATACACGGAGCTATTCAGTTTTTCATAGATTGTGTCGTTTTCCCCAAAATTTAATTTTTTCGTTTTTAATATTGTTTTATACGGATAAAAGAAAAAATACGCATCCTATCAAAAAATAATAAGTAATAAATTTCAAGTTTTTTGGGGTAAACTACTTTTGTATTATTATTTGTTTACATCTTGTATAGTTTGACCGCAAAACGGATGATGTTTTAGGGTGTTCGTATAACTTAAAAGAAGTAATCTTGAAAATATTTAAAATGCGCTCACATTTTGAATTTTTATCCAAAGTGACTCGCTAACAAACTTGACCTTTACTTAAAGACACTTAAAGAATATACAAAAGACCAATCCAATTGGTCAATTCTTTCGAAAGTTCTCATGCTAACAAAATAAAAATCTGCAGGCTGACACACACACAGAGAGAAACATAGGTAAAAACCTGTTTTTCGGTTTCAGGAGGTTTCAAAACGTGGACATTTTACAAAAACGAAGCTGGAGAGATCAAATTTTATACAAATCTAATACCTTCTATGATGAGAATGTAAAAATATGAATATTCAATAACCATGGTTCAATTTTTAAGCAAAACGATGAAACTTCCGTTAAAAATGGATTAGTTAAATTGTCAGTTAGAAAAATTTATTTGCAACTATAAAAATACGAATTTTTGAAAAAGTACTGTAATCTGCAGGCAAATAGTAGAATTTTTAATTTTGAACCAAGAGGTGAATTCTTAACCAAAAATGTATTAGTAGACTTTATTATTGGATTCTGTTAATCCAGTTCGCAATTAAGAGGAAAAACGAGAAAAGGAGGAAGTTTCTTGAAATTCCCTACATTAAAAATCGTTACTAAACCTGTCCCCCGCCCCCTTGTAGATGTGTGAGGTAGTTTTAGAAAGGTTTAGTTATCTAAAAAGAGAGAGAATTTGGAACAAAATCAAGACTGGCTTATTACAAAATTAATAACAAGGGGTATGTAAGGATTGAATAACTTGCGATTATGATTTGATTTACAACAGAAAGAAGATAGTAAAGGAAAATCGAAGACTTTAGGCTTATAAAAGGGGCGGTAAATATTTGAATTGCGGATATGACAAGTGCCTTTTTTACACCCTTTGTTTTACTCTCTATCCTCTGTCTTGTTCAGACGGTCATCACATAGTGAAGGTTAGGGTTATTCACATGTGGGAACGTGAGTACATAGGTACATACGCACATACGCGACGTGCGTGTTTAGGTAAATATCTCCGTAGTATTTACACGTGCGAGCCTGAACCGAGATAGCTGATGATTAATGGTCCTTCTTCTCGGTTTATTAACGACCCGCCCCTTGTCGTCTACATAATTTCATCCCTTGCCGAAGGTCGTCCATTTTCGGAAATCCATGAATAATTGGGAAGTGGGAGTATTATTCTAATCGAGGGAATATGTGTGAAAAAATATTTGTCAGTTTTCGTGATACACTCTACGAAATTGAATTAACGAAAGCTAAAATATTTTAACCTCAAACTTATTATTTAAACGTATTCTAATTAATTTAAGATTGAAATTAAATCTGCGTTCTTATGGATAATTTGATGCACTGAAATTAGAAAGTGAAAAAACATTCACAAATCAAAATCAGATTTCCAAACTACCTTCTTCCTGGCTTATCAGAGACAATTAAATAAAAAAATATAAAACATGACAAATAGGGAGATAAAGGAAAGAGTAAATTTAAACGAACATCACATTCTTTTCTTATCCTTTCTTCACCTTTTTTATCCTACTGCGGCACCTCTCTGACTGTTGATAGAAATAATGTTGGTCAAATCCCTAACTGTTTCCAGCATCTCGTAGAGCGGAAAGTCACCCCTGTGACTAGTCGCAGAAATAATGTTTTATATTAATAATACAAAATTCTTGTAATTTAAACGAAATCTCGATTATTTGCCTGAATGATCCCAACTCTAGCAGGTTAACCTACTGCGCTTACTTTGCGAAAAAATGTTATTTGATGTAAGTCACGCTTTATTCAAAATTAATATTAAGGGTTTTACCTTGATGCGAGGGAAGCATTTTCCTCCAATTAGCAAGATGGCCGATACCAAAGGTCAAACAATGAAACTAGACACATGGGACAAAACTTAATTTATAAAAATATTTTTGTACAAAATAATTTTTTATTATGGGCGTTTCTAGATCTTCTTTATTTTATCAAAATTTATTGAAGCAAATAATAATATCGATCATTTTTCATTCTACTTATGAGCATTCTTCGTAATTTAAATGAATAACTGGTTATATTTAAGGAAGCTCCTATTCATACCGAAAATACTTCGTCTATTCTCACCGCATTTTCACAAAAAAAGCTAACTGATTAGTTTTCTTCTTAAAAACATGGTTATGATCAGTTTTGAAAATGAAAATGCATAATTTTCTTTTATTCCGTTTTTCCTGAAAAACAGCCAGCTAACACCTTTCTTCACAGAAGAACGATAATGGAATCTTTACAGCGATTTTAGAGTAATCTTTACCTGCATCTAAAATTAACTTCACGTGTTAAGATTTACCCAACATTTTGTTTAGGTCCGGTGTCCAATTGACCATCCGTCATACTAGTTTCGAAGGAGGTGGAGTGACGGGAAATTATGGGAGGTTAAGTAGCGGATGTGAGGGGAAATGAGAAGAGAGAAAGTAGGGAAAGTCAGTAGAAATAAGGGATGTACAATCAGGGGTAAAGAGGAAAATAAAGAGGTTGAGTAAAAGAAGTGGTGAGAAATAATGTACGGGAAGTGTGGTGAAATAAGGGGAAAATTATGAAGGGAAAATGAGTCAAGTAGAGTAAATAAGTGCTAGAAAGGTAGGTGAAGTAGGAAAAATTAGGGCATATTAGGAGAGGCGAAGTGGTGGAAGTGAGGAGCGAGAAGAAGTAAGTAGAAATCGAGGATTGGAAGTAGAAGAAACGAGGTAAAATTAGTAGAGGGAAATGGAGGGGAATAGGAGGAGACGAAATGACGTTACATAAAAGAAAATCAAGAAGGAAAATGGAGTTCAGTAGAGTAACTAAGGGTTGAAAAATTAGGTGAAGTAGGAAAAATTAGAGCTATTAGGAGAGGGGAAGTAGGGGAAGTGAGAAGACAGGAGAATAGGGTAGTAGGCGGATTGAAGAGTTATAAGGGGATAGCATGTGGGGGGAGTAAAGTGAGGGAAGAACGGGAAGGGAAAGTGATGGGAAATGAGGGTGAGAAGGGAAAGTGAGGAGAAATAAGAGACAGAGAACTAAGGATACGAGTGGCAATGAGGTGAGGGAAAGTACTGAAATTTATTATTAATGAGGGTGGGTAAGAGAGGGCAAATGATGGATAGGGGAGGGGAGTAGGGGAAGGAGAGTGTTAGCTAATGAAGCGAGGGTTTGGGGAATTAGAGGAGTAAGAAGTTGGGCAGGGGCGAATTGTGACTTAATTAAAGTCAGAATAGGATATGAAAGCTATTTAGACCCAGTTAAATAGTGTTGTCTGTTTATGAAACAAATAAAAATATGTATTTTAGATGATTTTTTAAAATGATTTATGTATTTTATTTCATTTATAGCACCAGGAAAAGCGAAACTATGCTAAGTCCGTCGGCACTTCCATTAAGTTTTAAATGAAAATGAAGCACGATGTATTTTTTCACTCATTTGTTATTGATCTAATTAATTCACCTTTTAATTTTCTCAGTTGGTTATAAAGTGCTTCCTTTTAAAAGTTCTTAGCTTCATCTGTAAAATTATTTATGTAAATTGAACTTAGTGCCGCTTAGCTTAATTTCCGTGCTTGAGTTTTAAATTTCGGTTTTATTCATAGAGTATCAATTTTGCTATGAGGAATAATTATATAATAAATATTGATAGTGCGATCAGAAAAAGTTGTCCAGGCCCAAGAAATAGAATGTGGAAACTGATCATTTGAAAGTAAGAGGAACCTAAAATTCAAACAGGCTCGGCTGCAGATCCCAATAAAAAGTGCAAATTTCAGTAGAAACAAAAAATAAGAACTTCCTCCCGAGATATTAAGTCGTTTATTTGGAAGAAAATGAGTTGGCTCAGAAAAATTTTACAAATTTTGAATGGATCAATAAAGAATTCGGGGATTAAATTTAATGGGTTTTAGACATTGTTTTTGAATAGTCACAATAAAATCGAAGCTTCAATTAAAAAAAAAAACTAAAAGCTTGTTTCCAGAATATGAAGATGCTGAATAAGAATCAAGAAATAAAAGGTCTATAAAAGAAGGAAAGTATATATTTCCTTTAAAAATAAATGATCATAATTTCAAGACAAATAATTTAAAGATTTTAAGTTACTACGTCATTGATACCCCTGATGCTGAAAAAGAGGCAAGTAATTTTATTTGAGGCCTTTTTTCATTATTAAAAGAAAATTTTAAATATGTTTCTATATTTAAATCTTTTAGGAAGAAGAAAATTTTCAGGAAAAGGTTACCAAGCAGAAAAAAATGTGTACGAAGACAATCTTTTGTTAAAAATTCGATTAAAAATTCGGTTAAAAAAATATACTGATAATCACAATTTATCGTTCAGTTCTTCTTTTATTTTAATCATTTCAGAGCTAAAATAATCAAAAATTTTCAATGTTTTTAGGCTCATTCAAAGCTATTTTTTACAGTATCACAATAACCTGTAAGCATAAATAAACAAAAAAATCTTATCCCAATGAAAGAACTTAAAGTTGGAAAAATTTAAAAACATCTTATCTGTAGGCATAACTGTAGGCAAATTTGGTAAAATAAAAAAATATATATCATGTGAAAATTACAATTTAAAATTGACGATGTTAAAAATTCTTTTTTAATTGAAAGTTACTCAAAACTAATAGAACTTGGTATTAATTGTATCAAATTCCTCGAGTCTCTTAATTTTCTCGACTAACCAGATTTTCTAGCATCTATAGCTATTAATTTATCAAAAAATGTCAAACTTCATTTTTGCATTACACTTTCTACATTAAAACCCTTCCAAGAGGATTTCTCTTCATGCCAAGTTAAAATACAGAACTTTTAGAACGCTGTCAATAAATTATGAATACCAAAACTATTTTTAACTTTGGTGTATTGAAAATTAAAGTTATTACTAGAAAATCCGAGCTTGTCACCTTTTAATTATAAATTTGTTAATTTAACTATATTACCACAAACTTCACTACTCCAGTAACTTTTCAGTAACTAAGTTACTTGCATCTCGCACCGAATTTTTGAACCTTGAATTTTAGATTTCGTTTGCTGCTTGACTATCCCGATATCCAAGTATGAATTTGATGAATATTGAGTGAGTCGTCGTAGTTTAATTAATTTAGAGTACCAAGCGGTACCAATATCTGGGGAGGAACGAAATAAACAGCTTTTAAATTTAAGACTCAGCGAGCTTCTCATCACATTATCGATTTATGTACTGTCGCGCCATAAGGCAGGATATACATAAACGGTAACATAATCCGATAATAGTTATACACGTAGTCAATTAAGATGACCGTTATAAGAACCAATTAAACCTGAGTGCCCGACCGCGAAGGTTCAGATTACGTATTTACGAGCCGAAATTATGCCTTTTTGAAATCATCTCTCTTGTTACCAGATATTCGAATTATTGATAGTATTATTCAGATAGTAAATTTTTAAGCCTGAATATTTATAAATTTGGATTTTTTAATATCTTGATATTAAATAAATTACTTCAAAAAATACAAGCAGGTTTTCATTGTACACAACTGCTCAATTATTACAAAATTAGTTGTGTATAATAACTTACCCTTTATTCATTCATTCTGTCACCAGTATAGCTCCTCTGTTTTCGCCCGCTTTTCGCGTCTTTTTCTTCTCACGACTTTTCCGAGTTCTATCAATGATTTGCAAGTTAATAATTTTACACCTCAGATTAAAATATGGTTGAATTTTAAAAATCGTGGTTATTTTTTGTGGGAGGTTGGATGGATTGGTTGATTGAACATTGTGTAAACAAATAATTAGCAGTACATGCGCATGTTATAATCGGATTAAAATGTTGATGAACTTGGCAATGTTTATCTTTATCTAATATTATACATAAAAACAGTAACTAAATCATTAGGAAAATCATCTGAAAAGCATATTTTATTTATTTCATAAATAAACAATACTATTAACTCCAATTGTTAAATACTTAACAAAATCCTACAATATCTAACGAATTGTTTAAAAAATGAAATATTTTAGTTTAATTCATTCATTTAGTTTGAATTCCTTGAAAATTAAGAAATTTTGAATATATTTAAATGCTACATTTGAGGGTAAAATATTTAAAAACATTAATTTTTTCACTTATATAGGACCTTATATATGGTTAAAGTAATGAGAAAGTATGAGTTTCGAAACTGAAAACAATACTTTTGAATCCAAAGCAATGCATTTATTTGACTTTATTTATTGAAAACATGGGAATTATTTACCTAACTTTATTAAATATTATTTAAAGGCAACAAACCCATACATTGCATCAAAGAAATTATTTCTTTGCGTGTAATTTTTTTTTTATACAAAGAAATATTTTTTGTTTTGGGAACGTGAAATTATAAACTTAAGGAATTGATTTATTAAAAACAAATAACTTGATTCTCATACATCTGGCTTCGGCCCTCAAGGAAATATTTATTAATTTCAATGATTGCGAATCATTAAATTAAGAAATGTGGTATTAAAGTTAAATAACATTTAGATGCGTACTTTAAACACATACATAGTTTTTTTTAATGAAACAAATATTTAGAAAACCTAAAGGGATGATAATTAAGCCAAACAATGATTTATTTTGTATAAGGGATTGCTACAATTATTCCCATAGAGCATTTATTATCTTTGCAATTATAGTTTTGAATGCGGAAATGTGAATAACTTTAAGGCAATGTAGTGAGTGAGTCACATGACCAGATTCGTACCTTACCGACACTTTTTTATTTCCTAACTTATTTTCACACAAAGCGCCAAATCGAGTTGAAAATTTTGGATAATAAATAAGAAACACTAAGAACCGTGGGTCTGGCCCTAAATTTATATAATTACAAAATAGTTCTTTTTGTAAACAATTGTTTTTGCTTTTTTCATCATTATTTAAATTTAGGAGCAAATCCACCTGTCATCTGGTCACGTGACCCTCTCGTAACATGGCCTTAATTTTTCAGGCTTTAAAGCTGATTTTTTGGCTTTAAAAGCTTAATTGCGAAAAATTGTTCTTTGAAATTTCCTAATTTTGTGCGTTTTCTATTTTTAAATGTTACACTGTCATAAATTGAAATTTAAATATGAAAAATGTCAGGACAATTTCAATAATAAATCTGTGAAAATTTGTATCTCAAGTTTACTGAAAATTGAATCATTTCTTTATTTGAAAATGTGACAAAACATTCATCATTAGAAAATTTGGAATCATTGCCATCTTGCTTGCAGACTTTGGTCATTCAATATTTTCTTTTCATTTTGAATTTAATTTTTAAAATAATTAAAATCTTAATATTTAACCAATTCTAATTTACTTAAAATAATTGAAATTTAAAAGGGATTAAGACTTTAAGCATAGATTTAAATTAAAATAAAATTTTGTTAGCCCTAAATGAAGTTTGGATTCATTTAATTTTTAGCCTTTCACAGTATTTTTTGATAATAATGCTATGTAATTCAAAATTCGTCAATTTTGGGTGGTGAAAATAAAAATGAACTAATTTCTTTATCCTAGAAAAGTTTGTCTTATCATTTTAAATATTAAATTATAATTCTTTCTGGAATAACAATTTAAGAACTTCAAAAGCTTTGACTCTAAAACATTCATATTAGTTTTCGATTTTAAGTTTTCCAATTTTATTTGCTTCAAACTGAAAGTTATTCAAATTCTTAAGTTCAAATTATTTAAGTTCAAACTCTTTTTTGATTAAAAAGAAAACATTTACAATTTCGCTGAAGTCTAAATGATCCAATTAAAAAAAATATAATGCTGAAATCGTTCATTTTTGAAAGTTTTAAAATTATCCCATTTTCGAAATTGTAACCTGAAAGCATTCAATTTCCAGATTGTTTACTTCAAATAAACCTATTTAAATTTGAACGCTTTGAATTACATTAATTATAAAATTTAAACTTCTTTCTAGTGAAATTGTTGTCCATTGTAAATTTTCAATTTCAAGATCTTCTGATTCGAATTTTTTCAACTTGAAATAGTTTCAATTTGCACTATTTCAATTTTAAATGTTTTTATTCAAAAATAATACATGTCTTATTCCTTAGAATTTCTTTTGAAATATTGCCCTTTTTCAAAATTCTATTGTTCAATTTGGAATGTTTTTAATTCAAAATTGTGCAATATATTTTATTTCAAATTCTTTTAGTTCATATAATGATTGATTATTGTTTCAACATTTTTTAAACTCCTAATATTTATATAGTATATTGTATTAAAAGTTTGGAATGTAGGCATTTCCACGCAAGAGTTGCAACTGTCCACTTTCAGCATCTGCTGTATACGATATTTTTTGTAGCAAATGTAGGATATTTCTGGAAAATTTTTAAATTACCGGAAATGTTAGGTATTCGAAAATTTCAAAAATGTTGGGTTACTGATGGGTAATTTATGGTCATTTATTTATTCACTACTGAAAATCAGTCTCTCAAGAGACAAATCATGGGCAGTCATGTAAAGTAATTCTAAATCAAAATGCGCAAGTGCAACAGTAGGGAAACGTTACCTGTGTCGAATTGCGCAAGCGCAATAACTAGGATAAGTATTTCTAACTGCTTTCTAGCATGGGTTTAGAATTGGTCACTTCCCACACGCAATACGAGCACATGCCACGAAATTCGAACATTTCATGCATGCGCAGAAAAATTTATTTATTAATACTATAGTTTAAAATGTTTTTTATTTTTAATATCAGGAAAGTAAAATCTAGGGACGTAAACGCACTTTTTGCAAGCGTATATTTATTGCTTGAAACGGTATTAATAAAGAATTAATACAATGAATTGAAGAAGGAGAGTTTGTTAATTTAGTAATCATATAAATTAATAATAATTAATATATATATATATATACATATATATAAATATATATACATATATATATATATATATATATATGAATTTAATATTTGTTTTCTCAAAGATT
>JAAAKG020012648.1:0-46066 GCA_010014905.2 Druon quercuslanigerum | reverse complement strand
GGTTTCAATAAATGGATTTTAATTGTGTCGTAAAAAAAAATTCGCAAAAATGTGCCTTTTTTTGCACGAATTAACGTTACCCCCCCCCCCTTAAGGGAAGTCGAACCAAACCATTCCTATTACGTCGGCTCAGTGTTGGAAACCCAAATTGATAAAAACCTTTAACTCTCAGTCCCTGGAATTACCCCATCCTAAGGGAAAGAGTGAAAACTAAATTCCCCCCTCAATTTTCCACTTTAAATTTAAAAGATGCCCACATAAATAAAAACATGCCCATTTCTCCACAATCAAATTTGAATTTTCTAGAGCTGAAAGTTGGGAGGTGATAATTTTTTGCATCGGGCTCGACTCTTGCATGAACACTCTCACGCTTAGTGCCTGTTTGGCGGTTAGACAGGTTTTCATGGTGGTTTTTCCAGGCCTTTTTCAATTTTGTTTTATAAAACCTAATAAAACATGAAAATAACACATAATAGGATAATAATTTATTGATATCGTTCATATTCTGAAAACGTCTTGCCAACGCAGGATGCACACTTCCCACTTTCTGATACCAAAAGTTGTGCACCATGACCGGACCTGGAGCTTTCCAGATACTTGCCCTTTTCAAATTGGCTGAAACAACCGAATTGTATTTTTATTGATGTATGTTAGTACCATTTCCGTGTTATTACTTGCGCTTGCTTTCTCTAGTGGAAACCACGCATCGTCTTAATTGCAATTCAAGGATTTCAGTGTTTTGCTGATTATTTTTCTGAATATTCAGTACACGGTACCACTTTTTTTCATCGGTCTGTGGCGGTTCGACTTTTATGACCTTTCGCACCTACTTTTCTTGTGTCTACGCCGTCTAGCAGTACAAACATTAAGTCTTTATCGTTGGAAGTTCTTAATTTCATACATTAATGCTGTTCCTAATGTCGATATGTACCTAATATGCACCTTACTTTGCTGACAACTATATCCAACTTGATTTCTGATGTTGGATTTCGATCACCTCCTGGGGGTAAAGGCTGCAGACCAACGTTTTAACAGCAGCCACAGCTTCTTAATACTAAGAAGTTTGCACACTGACACTGTACTTTGTTATTAGCAGACGACTTAAATTGGCAGATAAGTGCCTTGAATGCTACAGTTGGAAGTGTGGAATACAGATAAACCTCATTGTTGCTCGTGTGATTTATTGATAGAATGCCGCAAGAAAGCTGGATTTGACCTGATCAGACAGCAGCCAGGCGTACCTTCTACCAAATGTGATAGTGAGAGGGCCTATCTAAGACGGTAGCTGTTAGCTAGATATCTACTTTTTCGCGCTAATGGGAAAAATTTGCAAGTATTATCCATATCCCTAGATATTCTCTTTGCGGAGAATATTATTAATATTTGTAATCGTTACATGTAAAATTATAAGTATTAAAGAGTTTAAGTTTTAAAAGCGAAAACCTATAGTTACCATATTAAAATTTCCAAAAAGATTCTTATGTTGGAGAATTGCTTTAATAGGAAATACAAATTTAGATAAGAATAAGTTAAATTATAATGTTTAAAAACAAGATAATAATCAATATTATGAGGGCAGGAGGTGGTTGCATCTTGCTCCAATAAGAATGACTCCAAAAGTGACTTTCAACAATATAGACTAACCTATTATACAATGACTCAGAAGAAAAGGTGCCAATTTTAAAACAGGTTTTAACACTCAATAACAGATGACATGCTAAAGTTATTAAAAAAGTAGAAACAAACGAGATAGTTTTAGTTAATGAATTTAATAATAGTTTTAACAAAAAGAATGAAAATTAACTGAGAGTAATGTTGTGAAAAGTTTACCAACAAAATTCTTTTTGTCGGATTACATTCTTGATGTAAAACTTCAATATTATTCCATAGATAAAAATAAGGATTATGATTATTATACAAATGGCCGTTAAGATCTTTATCATAATTTAGTCAAACACTATCTTGAGGTTCTTTTAGTCTAATGCGTAAGAATCTTTTTGTTTGTTAAGTATAACATTTTCCACAATTACAAGTAAAATGGTAAACGACTTTACTTTTATCTTTTATTCTCCTTCTTCTTTTGATAGACATGGTCCAGAAAGGACGCTTTCTCTGGTTATACGTAATTCTTCTCACGGGTCTCTTCCAGTTCCGAGCCTTCTCTTCTTGATTGGTCCAAGCCTCCTGGTGAAAGATACCCTCCTCACTTGATACTTGGATTTAAACCTGAAGAGCTTCCACTTCTTTGACTTACTGTCATCAACAATAGAAACCGGATATTTGAACTTCGAAGATACACTTTTCCTGCCGATAAAAAAATAAAATTTAATACAGAAAATAATGACTATACATTAATATCAACTGAAAAACGAACTGTATTAATAGATTCTAATGGTGACGTTTTTGCAAAATTGGACAAACTTGACAAAAGGTGCATTTTTTGTGGACTGTTTACAGTCATCACTTTCATGTTAAAACGGTAAAAAATTAACATGTTTAATGGGTAAAAAGTCATTCTTTTACTCGCAGAACTCATATCTCTTATCTAAGCATGTTATCTAAGTAATCTCTTAGGAGATAAGGTATACAAAATTCTGGTCGAGTTTCTATCGTGGCAAATAATTAACAATCTACATATATTATCACGATCCGCAACCAATTCGTTATTTAAACTGTGTAACTGATTGACTTAACCAAGTAGAATACGGTTCTAATAATATTTTTAATATCTGAAGCCATAATTCCTAAAACCCAAATCACTAAATTTTCCTTTCCTTTACACTTTCAAGCCACGTAGACCCTAAGGTACTTGTGCCTCAGATCAGATATATGAAAAAAGTTTGTTTATGATATAAGTTAACAAAAAGTTTTCGATGTTTTAAAAAACTGGAACGATATTATTAGGTATATCTTCTGAATGAAAAAATATTATTTTTTATAAAAAACCTTAAATTGCACAAAGAATAATTATTTTAACAATCATTTATGTTATTGATTGTTTTCACTGGCCAGAAGCGATAGTAACAAAAAATTTGTTACGTAAAAAATTCTTAAAACAATTTTTTTGAGCTTAAGCTTTAAAAATATTATCATAAAACATTTATTTCCCGAGAGATTTGATTTTTGGCAAGATAACCTTCTTAACGGAACTTAAAATAAGTTATTACACTTTCATAAATACTTTGTGATTATTGAAAGTAAGTATTCACCTCATTAGAAAAATAACTGAACTCAATGTCGCTGCGGTACAATATTATGGCCTATCTTAGAAAAGCGGTAAAGTTAGGTATGGTTAAAAGTATCCAAGTTAAGAAATTTTGATTAGATCCTTGAATTTAATTTGCGCACCCGTCAACGAGAAAATTATATTTTCTAATTGAATAAGAACTAAGGTTTGAACTCTGTGACCAGTTCCCAAATCTAGATTAGGAACCACGTTTTTGAATACTTGGGCCAAACAGGTTTAATCTTTAAATGCCTTTAAAGAAATGCTACAAATCATTATCCTAATTCTAATTCTAAGTTGGTATTGCTGTCTTAAAAAAAATAATTAAAATTGCACTTATTCTTAGACAAAGTTTTCGTTTCATATCATTTAATTTTCTTCTTTTTCTCATTTGTCTCAAGTTTCTAGGTAGAAAAAAAGACTCCCTCCATCAAAAAGGATTTAGCCGGCATAAAGCTGTTACGGTATATTCCCCACATAAGCATAATTTATAAAAAAATATAGGAAACAATAATAATGGTAGGGTTTTCCGGAAAATATATCATACCAATTACCAAAAGCTGATGAAAGAAATATAAAAGACTCTCTGGAAACCCCCACCTTTTTTATCCTTCACCATATTTCTGAGTAGTTTCTGATAGTAGAAGAAGGGCATCCTATCAGCTATGGTTTTACTACTCGTCCTATAAATTTACGCGACACATAATTAATATATTATTTACGTAGATTCTCTAATTAAAAGAATTATACACGTGTGAGAGTTTATCTGCTACTACATAAATTATGTGATACTTATTAAAATAATATCATATTATAAATTTCGTACATTATCCATACAAGCAACAGAAAACTTACACAAAATATCAGGATATTCGTTAGTTACGCTGTTAGAAAAATTCAGCGTTAATCTTTATTTGCCAAGTTTCAAAAAAATGTTGATCCTCTATGCTGTGGTCATGGCATTATACATTATTTTTAATTCTATTGGTAAGTAAAGATTTATAAATAAATATAGACAGCACCTGATAATTACGACATTTATGTTTTAACTTATTTTAACGAAATAAAATAGAATAATCAAATTTGGTTTGCCTTTTGACAGAAATTTCATCAGGTATGCCGCCAAAAACAAAAAACTTTCTGGCAAACTTTGGGAAGAGTAAGTACAGAATAATTTATTATTATTTTATTACTTCCTTTTTGCGTAAGTAGTCTCAAAATTAAGATTTTTATTTTTTATTGTACTAAGATGTATGATAAAATTGATTGAGTGTGTAAATTTATTTTTTATTTGTACTAATGTTACTACTTTTCAAGATATCTTTTAGAATTACTTGGAAAGCTTTGATTTCACAATTTATGCTGTAACATGAAATAGAAAAATCAAATTTCGGTTTTACTATTTATAATAAATTTTTAACACTAAAAATGTAACAACCTTTTTTTGAAGAAAGATCATCAGATGAGCCGCCCAAAACAAGGGACTTTCTTGCAAACTTTGGCTCAAGTACCGAAGATCTGACTCACCAAGGTAGCTATGATCGAATAAGCACACCATACTGGAATTTTATTTTTTTATTAAGAACTTTATTTGCAGTCTGTTCTTTTTAAGTACGCTGTTCCATAAGATAGTGCTGTATATTAAGGAAAAAGCTATTTTTGGTACTAATCGTGATTTTTTTATTTAGCCTCTGATCTTGGGGGAATTTTAATTACTCGAAACAGTTGCCTGAAAAATATTTTTTAATTGAAACATGAATTATCTTAGATTCTTAAATTAAAATAATTATACACGTGCGGAAATTTATGATCTTATTAAAATAAGATCATGTCACCAATTCCTTAAATTATACATATACACAATTTAAGCTAATATCAGAATATTAGTCTTTTTATAATTTAAAATTGATAAATTTTATTTGTCTTTTCACAGAAATTTCATTAGGTATGCCGCCAAAAACAAAGAACCTTCTGGAAAACTTTGGGAAGAGTAAGTGAGGAATAATTTTATATTATAATATGTACAACGTATCTGTTTTATATTGATGAATTTACAATACAAGGTAACCCCTATAATAACGAACCATGCTTATTATTATTGGTATATAGTTTTTTTATAGTTTTTTTACTGAAAATTTTATACCTCAGAGGATTCAATTTCTCTTTGCCGATTTTTTCCGAAATTTCAAATTTCAAAGCCTGCATATTAAACTTTTCTCTTAAAAATTCGAAACATTAAGTAGCTTACTACATTTAAAAAATCACTCTTGTGGAAAAAAAACTTGAAAATCCATAATTTACAGGGTATTTATGTCGTTTTTTAACTATAATTCCTCCAATTTCCGTGTAATTTTTTTCTCCCAAAACAATCATTTTAAATTTTGATTGTACTTTGAAGGAAGGCGAAATCGATTAAGACTTTAAAAATAATTTTTTTATTTATATTGCAAATATCAATTTTTAATACAATGAAACTCCTACGCAAATATGTTCTCTTGGTAAACTTTTCATAATTATAGGTATCTGATTAGTTCAAATATAGTTTTTAGATATGCCTTATAATTACATGATAAACTTTGATTTCACAATATATTTTGTGACTGAAATATACGAAACAAAATTTAAAAAAAATTAAATCGTGTTTCTACTATTGATAATATATTTTTAACATAAAAAATTTATAATTCATGTTTATATTTTTGCAGCAAAATCCTCAGATAAGCCGCCCAAAACAAGGGACTTTCTGAAAAACTTTGAAACAAATAAAGAACCTGTGAATCATCAAGGTAAACAATTTTGGCATTAGCAGATAGATGAACGTTTATTTTTTAGTCAACTGGCCTTAAAAAATTAACTTACTTACATTTCCATTTTTACAGAATTTTCTTACAACTACCTGTTAAACACAAACATTCATCCATACCTTATCTCTAAGCCGCTCGCTTTGATAGTCTAGCATTGCCTCTGTCTCCGCGGCTATCACCTATAACTTATCTACTATTTACACAAGAACGCCTATATACGAGCGATTGATTTAATAATTCCAAGAACAGCTGGCCAGTATGTGGCAGCCATGTATCAGTGGCAGCGTCAACAATAGGACACTACCTCTCTAAAACAGACTGTTTACGTTTTCAATGACTGATTTAATGACAAGGCCATTGCGAGGCGACCCCCGAAACTGCTCGTATATTGGCGTTCTTGTATACTATATTTACAGTTTCTTTACCCCTACTTCTTCTCCTATTTTCAATCTTTTTTTCTCTATTCCTCTACCGCCTTCCTTCTCTTCTTCTCCATCTTACCCAACACCCCCTTCACCCATAATACTTCCCTTTTTCACCCCATTTATGCAACAATACATCCAGCCTATCTCAATCCTTTTCACCTCTTCACATTCCTCCAAATAGTGATCCACTTTTGCATCTCTCTTCCCGCACTGTTCACACATCCTCTTCTCTCTAGAAAACCAAAACCTGCTGTAATCCTCTATTCATCCGCATCTCATTCACGCTATAAGTTCCTGACTTCCTTGCTCTGCTTTCTCACATAAATATTGCTTCATTTATCTGCAATCCATTCGTTCTAAAATACCCTTCCCTTTCGAACTCCATCTTCCCATCCCTACGTCTGATCTCCTTCTTCCATCAACACTCCCTGAACTTTTCATCATCTCCTTCGAAGCCTCTTTGCACCTTATCTGTCGAGAATACCTCACAGAAACCCTTCCTACCTCTCACCCTATTTATCGTCTCCTTATACACCTCCATTACCTTTCCTCCACAGCCCTTTCTTCCATTACCTCCCACAACCTCCCCCTATCCGTCGAAGAGAACGCGCCTATTAGATCTACAAAAATGCGTACACTTTGGCACCTTTTTTAGCTAGTTCTATATCCACCACGTTCTGTAAGGCGCGAATATTGTCAAAAGTACTCCTTCCCTCCCTAAAGCCTGCCTGTGTCATCAGCAGTGTTCCGTTCTCCTCAACATCCTTCCGCAGCCTATCTGCCAACACCATCGCGTATATTTTGTACGCCGTATTTATAAGCATAATTCCTCCAAAATTTTCTTGCTTCTCCCTATCCCCTTTTGAATGCAGTGGTACGATCAACCCCTCCATTAACTCTCTTGGGAATCCCTTCCCCTCCATACTCTGTTCACTACACCCTTTAGTCTCTCGCTTACATTTTGTGTGCCAAACAGCCGCGCCTCGTTCTCTATCCGTCCAGCGCTGCTGCTTTAGATCTTTTCAACTTTCTAATCTGCTTCTCTATCCTCTCTCGACCCACTCTCTATCCCCGTTATTCAGCTCCTCTCCATCTACCTCCCTCGTTCTTCTACTCCCCTCATCTCTCTTTCGTGTAGCTGAGCCCTGAAAGTAATCATTAAAAAATTTTCTCCATTCTTTACTCCCTATCTACTCACTTATTCCCCACCCTACGTTTTCTAAACCTATTATTTATCTTTCAGGTTCCCGTTCTGTCTTAACACTTCTCAACTCCTTTTTTAGCTCTACATCCTTTTCCTGCTACTACTACTTACACTTCACCCGAAACTCCGTCCTCATTTCTAAGTACTCCTCACTTTTCACAGTTCCTCATTTCTACTTCATGAACTTCCTTTTCACCTTTTTTTATCATTTTACATTTCCTATCTCACCAGAGCTTCGCTATTCCCCTTTTACTTTCTCTTTCAGATCCTTCCATATCTCTTCCGAAGTCTCCTCCTGAAAGTTTAAGGTTCCCAAACTCTCCTGATACTTCTCCAATGCGTCTCTCGTCTATCACACCTTCTTCCTTAATGACCCTTCTTAGCAACTATGCCTTTCGCCACCCTCCCCCTTTATCCACAAACTTAATGGCTGATGGTTTCATTCCACCCTCCCTTCCACAAAGAATTTCTCTATGTCCTCCCACCACTGCATATGCATTATCACATATTCTATCACAGATACTCCCATCTTACTCACATACGTGTATTCTCCCTCTTCGACCGCTGTTACCGTACCATTTGCCACCGCCCAGACTCTGCCCTTGATCCAGTCTGTTAGAATCTCCCTTCTTTATTTATTATCTTATCCTTTGATTTCCTTTCGAAGATCTCTTCTTTTCAGTGCATGCTCCCCCCAATTCTAGCATTAGAGTCTCTCCCTATACCCTCTTGGCAACTTTGGCTCCAACCTATCCCATTCCTTTTCCTCTAGCCACGTTTCTACCAGTCTCACTACATCAAATTTCTGAACATCCTGTTTCACTCCCACCCCCCTACTTCCCACGAAACCAATTTCCCTGCACTTTCTTGAACCTCCTAGCCCCAGCACTTCCTAGCCCTGTCGTTTAGCATTCTCTGCACATCCCTTTCCATTCTCGTCAAATCTTGATCGATGAAACCCTGCTTGGCCTTTATCCTACTTTTGTTGCGCATTAACCCTAATTTTTCTGCCTAGCTCTCCAATTCCACAACTGTCACTTGATTCTCACATTAACCTACCCTCATCCTCTAATTATAATATTATTTCTCCTATCTGCCTTCTCTCTTCTCGCTATCCTCAACTCCTTTGCCCTTATTCTTTCCCAATCCACTCTCTACTCCTTTTGATCCCTAGGATCTTCCACTTTTTCTTCTATCATATTCTCCACCCTGTCCCAAATGCCTTGTTTCTCGCCCTCCCGCTGCCAACTACTTTCATTTCCGACCAGCCCTCCACCTTTTCAAACCTTTTTTCCGCTCTTTTCTGCCACATTATAATCACTTCTTCCATATACTTCATTTTATCCTCTCTTTCCTTTCTTACCGACACCAACTTCCTCTATAAACTCTCATCTCTTACCCTCAGGTCCTCCCTCATAGGTTGCATCTGCTACATAGCCCCCCTCACGTCCTCCCTCAGTCATCTGATCTCGCCTATCAACACCCCGGGAGCCTCCTTATCGATCTGCCCCTCCACTTTTTTTAAAGGTACTCTCTAGCGCACTTTTCTCCATAATCTCTTAATTTTAATATTAACAGTTTGAAACTAATAATATTCTTTCTAGACAGTAAATATTTGACACCAATATATATCATTATTCTCAATTTCTTAAACAAAAACGTTTAATAAATAAGAGAAAAGCAATAACTATTTTAGCAAGCACCTACTGTACGTGCCTGTTTTCCAAACACGATTCTCTAACTGCTGTGAGCATCCCATTAGATAAATAAAGAAGCCCAAAAAGCATCGCCTAATTTATTTAAAGAGTCCCGTCTCCTTCAACTGAAAATACTTTTTAAAAAATTATTGAAAATTATCATTCTATGAATCCTGCCAAGGCCCTTATGTATATCCCAGTCCCAGCAGTAATTGTTAAAAAAAACTAAAAATAACGTGAAGCACATGCGGGAAATCGCGTTTCAACTGCTTTCATCGAAACGGTCGAACCAATTATACATACGATTGTGTAGACACTTTAAGCCGAATCTAATCCTCTATTTCTTTTTACAGAATCAGGTGTTGCCCGTTGCGGATCTTCTTCTTTTCCTGACAAGCATTCTTCCGAAAGTACCATGAGTCTTACAAGAAGTCATTCTTCATCAAGGACTCTTTCTCTTGCTAAACCGCATTCTTCTGCCGATTCACCTCCTCCTGCCGTGTACCCTTTTCTCCCTAGATCCAAGTCTGTTCGTGTCAGATCCAGATCTCCTCCTGTGCAATTACCCTTGTCTAAAATACTTGGATTTAATATTGATCAACTTCCATTTATTCGACTTATTCCCCTCCACAGTCCGTATCAGATATTCCAACTTCAAAGATACAGTTTTCCTGCCAATACAACAATTCGATTAAGAAAAAAGTTTAATATGCTTGTATCCATGCCAACCGAAGAACAGATTGTATTAACAACGTCCAATGGCGACATCTTTGCAATATTGGAGAAAAACTCAAACAGACAAACGGTTTTTCATAGAATTTTTACACCTGTCCGGGGAAAACCAGCAAGAATAAACATGTCCAGCGGCTCGGTTAAAGAATTAAGCCCAGAAGAAATCGCAGGAATTCCAATCGGAAAACAAAAACCAATCTTTAAATTTTTTAAAATATTTCGTGTGTGAAACATACTTTTTTGCACAGTTTGTTTGATTTAAAATAAGCATTGCTTCTAAACGAAAAAAATAATTAAAATGTCTACTGATACCGTGGATGAGCGAATTATCTTTAAAAATAAAGTAGTTACTATCTTCCTCACCAATAGATTTTTCAGAACGATTGAAAATTTTCTATGAGCAGACTTTTTCTAAAATATTATTTTAATGTAGGTAACCTGGTAACGATTCACCTTCTAACTACGAATTGTATGTATAAAAATCTGCGCTTTGCAAGTTTGAGCTCGTCGGGGGCGCGCGACTATTGTTTCTGGCGCTCCACGTTCGATAACTTATTTAACTCCAACTACTCTATCGGTAACTAACATCCACTACTATAAATTTGTGATTGTGAATTAACTTTTGTTAAAGCTCCTTTGGCTTCAACCAATACATTTTCATCACTTATCTCGTGCTTCATACTCGATTTTGTCCTAAATGTGAACTTTTTCACATTATGTTCAACTTTATTATACTAAATATATATTACATTTTCTTCTTATTTTGCAAATATCTTGCTTTTATAAATGAAAAAAGAAATATTTATAATGTATAATGTTTAAACATTTTATTTATTTCTTTTCATTTCTATTTTTTACGATTTAAACTAAAAATATGGATACTAGCGTAAAGTGGTTCTTAGCGTATATATAATGTTGATGGAAAATGTTGTTAAATAAGATATTATCCTCGCTTGTATCTTTTTCCGAAGACTTCATATTTTTATTTTTAATTTATTTTTATAATAAGAGCTTATAACAAGTTTTGCCTTGAGACGTTTTTGAAAAATTTCATTTTTTCAAATGTTATTTTTTACGATTAAAACAAAAACTGCGCTTCTTATCAAAAAATTATTTACAAAAAAATTTGTACCTTTTTTTGGAAAAACTCTTTGTCTATTTATTTCTTTTGTAGCTTGTGGCGGTTATCAAATATTTTTTTTAATTTTTAGTATGGATTTTTACTTTAATTTATTAATTTCCATAACAGGTAGTCAATATGTTTGACCTAATTTTTCTATAATTCCTTGCGTCATGTTTTTCTGAGTAAGCCCGTGCAGATGCAGATACTTTCCAGGTAAGTCCCAGTCACTATCTCTGTTTTAATTTCTTATAAGTTTTCGCGATTCAACGTAATGTACCAAAGCGTTAGGCACATATCGTTGACATTTGTTAGTTGCTGTCCTCGGACAAGGTCATGTACAACGTTAAAATTATTATTAGATAATCAAGTCAGTGCCCTTTTCCATTAACTAGAATTTAAAGTTCCGACCAATTGTTGGGGTCTTTCGCCCATTAATTTCCATTCAAGCCGGTAAGGGAACCATTTAAAATAGTGGTCACTCAGTCCACGCCAATGTGAATTTGCCTGAAAATGAAGTCGGTGGGTCCATAGCCGTCACCTTCGTTTAGGACACGGGTCGACATTGTAAATGCGAGCAACATAACTCCAATAATTATATGGTCTAATTAAAATATATGACCTGGTTAGTTAGTTTGCGTCACTCCTTTTCCCGCCACTCCACTGGAGTTGCCGAGCATCACTTAAACACATAGTCGGTCTGGCAAAAGTTTCGTGCACCATGAGGACACAGACCGATCCAAGGACGACCAACTTCTCCACTTTCCCTGCAAGTGTCTTACATTATATTCACACGCAGGGAAAACTTGGAACTTCTAAGAGCGCCGATGATAAGGAACATTTATTTAACAGAATATTTCGGGTACGATCTTTGCAACTCCCTTACATGGGATCTATACCTCTCTTTCTTTGCATTCTCCTTGGCTATGACGTTTTTGCCAGCTGGTGCCGAAAAGTCGATAACGAACATGGTTCGTACCCCGAAGTCAAGGAGAACTATGTCAGGCCCTAGACGCGTTTAACGGAGCGATACTATGGTTAATGCCGTCAGAGTGACAGAGATGGTAATAAATCACTTTTAGTACCGTATAGTGCCTTTGGATATAGGTCGTTCCCACATGAGTTCGACAACTAGACGGTATGTGTCCTAGATGCTCGGGGTGTGTATAGCACGCCTTGCAGCTATTATCGGGAATCTCTTGGTTAAAAATGTAGCGACGGTATATTAAGGGGGAAATGACACCATCTTGACATGCCAAAATAAAACCTTTCGTGCCCAACTTCAATCCGCGTGATATGAGGAAAGCAAATGTTAGCTCACACGACATTGACTGATCCTCCACATTTCTGTGGAAGATTCTGTGCATCCCCTTATCGAAGAGCTGTTCCCGGAAGTTTTTCTCCTGTGCTTTCTGAATCCAGACTTTCAGGAGTGAGTACTCGAGATAAAAGAGATTTAATGCATTCTGTTCTCTCCTGTTACTGAAGTTAAGGCTTGCTGAACATTTTAAGAAGAGTATCTATTCCATTTACGACTCTATGTGCTGTACATAAAATAATCATGTTGTGAAGACATTCAATATTCAATATTCCGCGGCCTCCTTGACGGCGTGAGATGTAGAGCCGGGGAACAGAAGACTTAAGAGCCATGCTCGTTCTTCGTCCATGGAACCACTCTAAAGGAATAGAGTACTACCGGGACGGCAAGCATGTTCGTTGCAAATACTTTGTTTCTCGCCCACAGTTTGGAAGCCCAAATCTTCCGGATGAGACGTTTATATCTGCTTTGGAGAGTATCCTTTATAGATGTCACATCTTGAATGCGGCTCTGTGGCACGTTCAGATACGTATAAGTCTCTCTAGCGCAAAGGTGTCGTATAGTGCTTCTATCGACGGGCTCAGGGTCTTCAGAGGTGCTATTACGTTGTCCTCGCTTCAAATAAACCTTAGCGCATTTTTTCAACCCAAATTCAATTCCTGTTCCCTTAATGTATCGTTCGACAATCCCTAGAGCTACGTGTGGTTGCTATTTATTCTAAGCATAGATCTTAAGATCATCCATGTAAAATACATAGGTGTAAGAATATAAAATAATAGTAATAATAATAATAATAAATGTAAAATACATGGGTGTTGAAAATTATCATTCCAGGGATCTTGAAAAGACAAACCGCTATTTCTTGTTGAAGAATTAGGTAGCCAGTTTGATTATGTGCGGAACGCCCATCCTATTTCTGATGTTACCTGTTGCGGATCTTCTTCTTTTTCTAGCATAAATTCTTCCGAAAGGACCACAACTCTTGCAAGAAGTCATTCTTCAGGAAGGATTCTTTCTCTTGCTGAAACTTATTCTTCAGGCTAAATCAGATATACATCAGATATACAAACTTCAAAGATACATTTTTCCATGCCTATGCTGACCGAAGAACAAATTGTATTACCAGCGTCCAATGGTAACATCTTCGCAATTTTGGAGAAAAAAATAAACAGACAAACAGTTTTCCGTAGATTTTATGCATCTGTCGGCGGAAGAAGAGCGAAAATAAACATGTAGAGTAGCTAATTGAAGAATTTACTCCAGCAGAGAAACTGTCACTTAATTTTTTTATATAAAAATGCACTAAAATAATTTGTTTGAGTTTTTTACATATGAAATATCCAATTTGTTTAAGAATTCGCGGCTCTAGGCTGTTTTAAATCAAATATTAACGTTTCACCTTACTATGCACCACCGTACCAAACTATATACTATTTACATATTACTTTAAATGTATTACTTTACCAGAAAAACTCATGTTCCTAATTATAAAGTAAGATATTGCAGAAAAATAGGCAATAGATTTTTGTCATTTTTTATTTCCAGTAATTCATGAAATAAAAAAGCAGTGTCTCATCATCCCGAAACAGGAAACCAGAAAATGTTGAGTACCACCTGTACGAAGCGCGGGCAATTACGAACGAAGGACGCACTAGAGATTAATTGCTTTTCCGAGGATTAAGGCTTTAGAAATTGAGTCGTGAGAATTTCGAGATACTAGAGTTTTTAAAAGAACCCCGCAAAACCGCGATCAAACTAGAGAGCGTTTACAATTTCTTACATCTTTATTATCCTAAAATATGGTAATTCGGAGACTTTACTTAAAAGGATTATATGTCTAGCCTGGAGCCATCAGTCAGAATGATTCCTAGATGTTTGGCTTGTCCTTTGATTTTCAGTTGTTGTCCTGTCAGTTTTAATGTACTCGTGGCTCCCCATTTATACCTGCTGGTGAATAAATCTGCATCCGTCTTACTCGGATTGACTAATAGTCCAGTCTTCTTAAACCATCCATCTACTATTTTAAGTGCTAACCAGTATTTCGTCCGCATATCCTATAAAGTGGTAACCCTGACTCGTGAGCAAATGAAGCAGTTCATTCACTACCAGGCACCACAAAAGGGGCGATAAAGCACCACTACGGACATCCCTAGTCAACTGTGCCACATAAAGTGGTATCACCCTTAGTCGCGGTTAGGTTGATATTGGACAACATGTGGCAGGTCTATTCCTCGACTACTGTCTCAGCCGACCCTGTCGTTGTTTGTCAAGTGGCCTACTTGACAAGACCTTATCGTGAATATATCCACGAGTCTTTCCACTATTTTTAGTAGGAAAGATGTGAGGCTAATGGGTCGAAATCTTTGGGCGAAGTATAATCGACCCTGCTTGCCTTCGGAATAAAGAATACACTCGTACTTCTTTATGCTGTCGGAACATAACCAAACGTCAGATTAGCCCTAGCAAGTCGCACAATCGGATTTATAGTAATCTCACCAGCCCTATATAAGAAGACTGGATACATGCCATTCGAACCAGGAGACTTGTAAGGACTGAAGGACTTCAGGGCCCACATGAAGCTGTCTGGGGTAACAATCTCGTTGGCTAGCCCGCGTTTCGGGCCCAGTTAGGCCAAAGGTGAGCCAAGTATTCCCGTCAGACTCTGAGTATCCCCCGTCGGACAATTTCAGAGAGCCGATAATAGCATCCGGATTTCGAGAAAGGAACTTATCCAGTATAGCCGCCTTTGCTCCTTTCTCGATGTCAGTGCAAAATTTGGTCCAGCTTTCATGCTATTCATCCCTCATCGTCGTAAATGAGGTCCATTGTGCCTTCGTTGAGCCAGTACTAGCACGTCTGAACGTATCTCTGGTTTCCTTGTGAAACTCTTTGAGTTTCCCATTCCACCAGTACGTCTCCCTAGCCTTTTGGACTCTTTAAAGTCGACAATTACTTTCATAAGTAGATTCGATGGCTTCCGTGAAAATCTTGATCTGTAAATGATCTGACAGAGTAGGTTTATCCCAGACTCTCCACTTCTTGATATTATCTCTAAAACTACCGGTACAGAGAGTGATGTCAATGACTTCCTGCCTGACCAAGTTACGAAACGACCGGGGTGATGCCCGTATTAAGAATATCTGCATTAGTGGTGATTAGGTATTCCAATAGATCATTACCTAATGAGTTGGTGTTTGTGCTGCCCCACAAAGTGTGGTGGGAGTTAGCATCGCAGATCAGCGGACGAGGAAGACCCCTTACCTAGAGATATTTTACCAGTGTACGCACTTCCAATGGTGGATTGGTATCGTTGCCATATGGAAAGTGAACCGATGCCATAAGTAGCCTTTCTATTTCTTTAAGATTCGCTTCTATCACCATCAGGTCTCTAGAATATATCTGTAGCAGCGGAACGACATTCACTTCCTTCGCCGGTATGATAGCCCTTGGCTTGGACACCTTGGGGTCCCTGCAAAAAACACCAGACCTAACTAAACCTCTAATGGTATCTCGAACTAACCAGGTTTGTTGGATTAGTGAGACACCTGCGCGCCTCGCAGCCCAACTATCAGCCTTTTCCTCCTTTTTCTTTGATGTTTATATTAAAACGTCTTAAACTGACACATAAGAGGTTATGTCCATATATATTTTCCCTTCACCTTTTGTATCTTGCCTTGCGTACATCGTTCGTTATAATTCTTTACCAAATTTTTCACTAGAGTTTTTGCTGTGAATACTTGACGCGATTTTTACCCTATTAGACAAAATCTACTATGTTGTCAACTTCAAAAAGTTTCAACCTTTCTATATGTCTTGAGAATTTTCGGGGGGGTGGGGGGATTATATCTTTTTATTTTTTTATTGTACCTGCAACAAACATACTTGCTGTCCCGGTAGTACTCTATTCATTTGGAGTAGTTCCGATGATATCTGCAGAGCGTGTTATAGACACCCCGAGCATCTAGGACACATACTATTTAGTTGTTCAACTTATGTGGGAATGACTTACTTCCAAAAGCACAATGCGGCACTAAGAGTTCTTTATTACCATCTTTTTAACTCTTACAGAATTAGCTCTAATACCGCTCTGCTAAACGCTCCTAGGACCATCAAATCAATTTTTGAGAATGAGAAGTGCGACATATACTGGAACTTAATATTCTTGACAATTGTTTTTTTTTTTGCGCACTCGAGGCCAGACGTAGTTCTCCTTTACTTCGACAAAGGAACCATGTTTGTTATCGAGTTTTCCGTACCAGCTGACAAAATATTATAGCCAAGGAGAATTAAAAGAAAGATAGGTATAAAGACATAATTAAGGAGTAAAGATGGTTAAACCCGGCATATTCTGTTAAGGTGAAATCAGAGTGCACGAGAGTTTTTCCGGATCATCGTATTAAGTCCGTCACAGAATGTGACCATCTGTCTCATGGGCGTGACAAATCGCTACGTTTTTTGTAAATGTAGATAAGTACAAAGACCAAAGACCAACCGCTTAGCGCAAAATTAATACCCGATCGAGCGCAAAGCGCGAAACCCAATAAACATGCGCCCTAGGTGGCTTAAAGTTTGTAAATCGCGCGCACAGATTTTTTTTAGAAATTACTTTTGTTCACTGAAAATTTAACCTCCATCTTGGATTGGAAATTTATGTAATGCAGGTAAAATTCAACTGTTCGGTAGAAAAGTTGTCTTCATTTTATCTTTTTGGTTAAGAATGTATTTCTAAGGTTGAAAATCTAAATATGTTGAAGTAAATTCGTCTTCTTCTTTTCAAAATTAACCTGTAATTGGCTCGCTTTAACTGTGTATTTAACTAATTTGCTAATAATTCTTATTTTATTTTATTTTATTTAACATTTAATAATAGAAAATTAAAATATTTTTCGTGAAATATCAACCAATGCAAAAAATTTTGTTAAGAATTCATTTTTGTATCAATGATTCATTACTTCAGTTGAAAATCATAAAAAAAAAAAAAACCAAACTGTCACCCCTCAACATAATGGAAAAAGTGAAAGTAGCAAAGCAGCTTTACTAAGCCAAAATTCTGATAATAAATATGACCTAAACTTCGAAAAATTTAATAAATGGAGGAAACAATACAGATGAATGTGCACTCCTCTTTACGCAGGGAATTCAATATTCAGAGGACGACGAGAAAACTAATGGGCTTCTTGCATGGTCTTACAACTTGTCCTGCAAACATTGACCTCCTTGTGGCAAAAATGTGATTTACCGTACTTATGATGCAATATACTATTTTGGGTTTTTAAAATCTATTTGACCTGTGATCTTGGAAGAATTTTAATTGCTTAGAAAATGTGATGTTTAGTTTGTATATGTTACTGATCATACCTAAAATCAGTTAAAACGCGAAATTACTACAATCATTAAATAAATAACGCGAGAATTCCAGATCAATCTAAAAATTTTATAACCCCTTCCTCACACTACTCCCCTTCCTACCGAGTGAGTCACGCCTACCCCGAAAGGGAAACGGCTTAATGGTGTAATAATAATAATAATAATAATTTGTCAAAACTAGTTTTAACTAGTCAAAACGTCCGAAATGCGGCCAATAACTCTTCTGTGTGCAGTCGATAAAAAGTACTTTTAAAGGAGGGACCTGGAACTGGAAAAGGGGCCTGAGATGTGACCAATAACTCTTCTATGACCAGTCGCTTAAAAGTACTTTTGAAGGAGGGACTTGGAAAGCGGGCCCGAGATTTGATGAATAACTCTTCTGTGACCAGTCTCTAAAAAGTACTTCTAAAGAGGGACCTGGAAAGGGGGTCCGAGATGTGACCAGTCACTCTTCTGTGACCTATAACAGAAATATAATATGTATTGGATAATTTTCGGAAACAATTATGTGATACTAATTGAAATATGCCATAATACCAAGCACTAAAATTATCCATATATTCAATTTATGCTCGGACAGGGGAAGCACAAATATATCAGAACAGAATATATACACAGAACGCCAGAATATGCTTTAGTAACGCTGTTTTCAAAATTCTACGTTACTCTGTTTTTTCTACATTTTGATGAAATTAGGATCCTCTCTGCTCTGGTCCTAACCGTGTATGTTGTTATTAATTCTATAAGTGATGGAAGAATAATTTATTTTTATTACTTTACCATTTATTTTTTACGTTAGTACGTTGGAACATATGTATTTTATATAATAAATATGAACTTCTATGTAAACTCTATGATGAGCAAACATTCTTATTATTATTGGTATCATTGTTTTGCTACTTGAGTATAATATTTAGACAGACTATTAGGGCTTACTTATCTTAATTAGTGTTTTTTTTTACTTTTTAGCTAAAAAATGTATACCACCGAGGATTAAATTTCTCATTGGCGATTTTTTCCGAATGTTTAAGTTGCAAAGCCGAACTGGGAAACGTTTCTCTTTAAAAATCGAAACTTCACAAAACATTCTGCATCGTTAAGGAAAAATCTCTCTAAGGGAGACAAACGAACAAAACCGGATTTACGGGGCATTTCATTCATATTTTGAACTATACAGCCTCTAAATTATTCATCACTTTTTTCTGCAAAAATAACGATTTAGAATTTTTATTGTACTTTGAAGTAAGATAAAATAAATTAGGTCTATATATATATATGATTTTATTTACATTAGAGTTATCTCTTGTCAACACGAAGAATGTATTGCACAATAGCGTTTTTATACGATACTTTTTACAATACAATTTTTAGACTCATATCTTGAACAATTACATTGAAAAATTTTATTTCACCTTTACTATTTTTCACATGTTTTTGCAATGACAAATTCATAAATCTTCTTTTTCTTTTCACAGAAATAGCATCAGGTATGCCGCCAAAAACAAGGGACATTCTGGCAAACTTTGGGAAGAGCAAGGAACATGTAAATCATGAAGGTAGCCATAGTACAAATAAAAATTTATAACAGAGGTGTTAATTGATAAAAAGTTTTTACATTAATATTGTGAGGCTAATAATAAACTTTTAGACTAGCAAATATTTTACACACATACACATCGTTATTCTCGATTTTGACAATAAACATGTTCAAAAAAACATACTATACTGGAATTTATTTTTTTTTATTGAGTACCTTATTTGTAGACTCTTCTTCTTTTCAAGGATGCTGTAAAAAATAGGCCGTAGGAATATTCATGAACCCCCAAGAACTACCCTTAGCATATTCAATGAACTCCGTTACAGCTGTCTTAAACGAACACCGCCAAATAATAGCAAATTAAAAATAATCTAACTGGACGCCTACTAATAATTCTAACTACTAAAAGTATCCTCTTAGTTAAAATAAGGAACCTTAGAAAGTATCAACTAAAACTTTCCAAAAAATTTGTTATTGAAAACGTTCTTCTCAGAGATTTTCTCAAGAAAATATCCTCTTCCACGCAATAAGATTAAACAACGGAAAAAACTACCTCTTGTACAGTTAGTGAACCGCATTTCAACAGCCTTCAACTGAAAAAGCCAACAAAAATCAATGTAGACACCTTCCCAGGGCTCTAGTTCATATCATCATCTTAACAATGATATTTACAATAAAGCCAAAAACAACCTCTACTACAATTAAAGAATCAAATCTTAGCTGCCTTCAATTAAAACAGTCACAAAACCTTTAAATGCAAAATACACAATTGCGACAACTCTCCGAGACACTCGTTCATATCTGCATCCACGAAATAATATTCATTAACCACAAAAACCAATCTATTACATTTAAAAAAATCGCCACTCAGCTGCTTTCAAATAGAACAGCCCATATCTTAATTCCCACAGTAATATTCAAAATCAAAACAGCACCTTGTACTTTTAATGAACCACGCCCTACCTTTCTCAAACGGAAACAGCCAAACCAATGTCACATAAAAAATAAGAACCAGAACACCTATCCAAAACTCAATTTCATATCCTTTTCCGCACAGTAATATTTAGCAACTCCCAAGAACCAAACCTTGACGCTTTAAACGAATCCCGTCCCAGCTTTCTTCCACTGAAAACGTAAAAAAATTTCGCTTAAATAATAATCACCATAAAACGCGGTTTCTAAGTAAAAGACATCAGCTTCTACGTAGCAAACAGCCTAGAGTACTAGCATATTTGTCGTAGTGGGGAGAGACCCTCAGCTTACGCAGGTAGACAGTTACAAAAGTAAGAATTTTCCCTAGGTGCGAATTCACACTTGTGTGGTTATTAAGGGTTAGTTTTGCTTTTTTTTGTTGCAAATCAAAATCATATCGATTCTTATGAAATCTGGTTACTACTTCGCAGTTTCCCAAATTAATAAAGTGCAAGTCAAGGTTTCTCATTACTTTCTTCTAGTCTACTAAAATTTTATGTTCAGAGCTAACGAAAACAGAATATTTTCCGTTTTAAAAATACAAATATTTAATTAAATATTAACTTTTCTATTGCAAGTTCAACAGCTTGGTTTAAATATTTAATCATTTCTGAATAAAAAATCTTGCTTTATTAAAAATTCAACTCTGTGTTTAAAAGTTGGTCTTTTTATGAAATAATATATTTTTTGGTTAAAAAATTAACTATTATTTTAAAAAATAACTGCCGTGTTAAAAGTTCATATTTTTCGATTGAAAATTCAACAAACTGTTTTTTCTGTTCTTTAAAATCAATAATATAGATAAAAAGTCATCCTTTTCATTCAAAATTAAACTGCTTTGTTTTCATTTTATTTGGAATTTTTTTAATTCAAAGTTTAGTATTCCATTTTTAGTTGAGAATTCATTTCATTTGGTAGAAACTTCACTTTACATTTAATTTTGCCTTATATTTAGTTTCAAAATTACTTTTAACATTTTGCCAAGTAATATTAGTGAAATAAACGTCTTTCTTTGATAAACTATTTTACAAACAAAGATTCAAGTAAATGGAATTAAAAAAAAACATAATTTTTAGTTGTTGAAGTGACTTTTTTTTTAAAAAAGATGTTTTTTCTAATCTTGGACAAATGTTAATTACGTAAAACACTTGCCAGAAACTTGTTTGTCAGAAAGCGACTTTATATTTACTGCGTATACGATATGTTTATTTAACTGAGCTGCTCAAAATGTAATAATGTAATCAGTACGCATACTTCAATGATAAATTATCTGAGTTTTTAAAGTAAAATAATTATAAGCGTGAGAGATTTTTACGTCTACTAAATAATTTATGTGACACATATTGAAATATGCCATCCATTCGTGGTCGGGTAGGGGAAACACAAATATCTGAAAACAGAATATGTACACGAAACAGAAGAATAAGTATTAGTTTAGCTGTCCTCAAAATTCTGCGTTCATCTGTTTTTCGTGCATAAAAAATGATAATATTTAATACTGTTGTGTTAACCTTGAATATTATTCTTAATTCTATTGGTAAGTAAAGAATAAATTATTATTTTTTTATATTCTCTTTTTTTACGGTAAGCACGTCGGAACTTTTTTTTTGTTATATATTAATAAATACAAAATACTATATAATTTGAATGATAACAAAAAATTATTATTCACATTGGTATAATTTTTCGGATTGGATAGACTGCCGGTACCAGCAACACACTTCTCTGCCGTTACCGGAAAAACACATTTTTAGCATACTGAAGGAACTGTCAGACATATTAGAGTAAGGTTATGAGATTCAAAAGATATTTTGTTACAAGGGGTCAACCCTGTACCCCTTTCCAAAGTCTCGTGGAGGCGAAACACAACTGTAACTGGTCATATAAATAATGTTGGTCAAATCCGTTCCCCTTTCCAACGTCTCGTGCGGGCGGGAAAGCGCCTCTTTGAACTATCACTGAAATAATGTTGGTTAAACCACTCCCACTTGCCAACCTTTCGTGGAGGCGAAATGACACCCCCTTTGACTGATCGCAGAAATAATGTTGGTCAAAACATCTTCGCCTTTCCAAGGTCTCGTGGAAGCGGAAAGGCAACCCTTTAGTCGCTCACTGTAATAATTTTGGTCAAACCTCGCTTTCCAAGGTCTTGCGAAAGCTGGACTTAACCCATTTTAACTGTCATTGAAATAATATTGTTTAAATATTACTTGTACCCCTTTCCAACATTTCGTAGTAGAGGAAAACCGCCCCTTTGACCGGACACTGAAATAATTTCGGTGAAACCTTTCCCCTTTTTACAAGGTCTCTTGGGGGTGGGGCGGCACCCCTTCAACTGGTTACTAAAATTATATCCGTCAAACCTCTTCCTCTTTCCAACGTTTCATGGATAAGGAAAGACACCGTATTGGCTAGTCACAGAAATAATATCAGCCAAACCCCTCCTCGTTGGGACGGGAAAGCACCCCTTGACCGGTCAAAGAAGTAATGTTGGCCAAACTTTTTCCCCTTTCCAAGGTCTCGCTAATGTTATGTACAATAAAAAAAATGTTATTCTCACAACATTAAGGCGCTTTCCTTTCGGGGTAGCCGTGACGCACTCGGTGAGGAAGTGTGAGGAAGGGGTTATAGAATTTTTAGATTGATCTAGAATTCTCGTATTATTTATTTAAATAACACTATATTCCCATGGTCTGCCTCTGGGCACGTTGCCATTTACTTTACGTTGATACACTTGTTTCGTTAGTCGTTCATCTTTCATTCTATCAACATGCCCTAACCATCTTAACTGATTTTTTTCCCATGTCTTAACTGGTCTCTCTTTCACACCACATTCCTTGAGAATTATCTCGTCACTTACTTTTTCCATCAGAGTTTTCCCGCATATTATGCACCAGTATCTTATGTCAATCGCTTTAATTTTAATCTTTTCTTTTTCTTGTTAGGTTCATGTCTCGCTGCCGTATAGTGCAGTCGGTACGAATAATCTACATATAACCTTCTTAGCTTCGTGTATTTGTCTATCTAACTCCTCATCTATCTTCCCGTCCATAGTAAATAAGCTACCAAGGTATACGAATTTCTCAACTTGTTCAATTTTCTCATCGTTTAATACAATGTTGCATATCGTTTTCCCACTCTTTCCTTCAAACACCACAGTTTTTGTGTCATTTGCGTTAATTTTGAGGCCCATGCTCTTTATAATTACATTCAGTTTATTCAACTTTCTCTGCAAGTCTTCTATCGACTCTGCCATCACAAACTTATCATCTGCTAACGCTCACCCACGTACCCTTACTGTTTTAAGATCCACACCTTCTGCGTCTGAAAGAGTTATTCTTTAATACTTGTCCATAAATAATATAAATAGCCATGAAGCAATAACGCATCCTTGTCTAACGCCTTGCATAATATCAAAACAGTCTCTTAATTTCCCATTTACCCTTACACTCGCTTTGCTACCCGTATATATTCTTTTTATAGCTTGTGGTATCCATCCGTTTACTCAGCATTCTTTCAGCACTTCCCAAAGTTTACTTCTATCTACCTTGTCAAAAGTTTTTTCTAGGTCAACAAATACACCGAAAACTTTTTTTTTTAATCTCAAACTTTTTTTTGTCATTCGTCTTAAGCTAAATAGTCGATGCGTACATGACCTTGCTGGACAAAACCCACTTTGGACTTCCCAAATATTTTCTTCTGTTATTTTTATTACCCCACGAATGAGTATTTTTAGTATATTTTACTTACGGTACTTCATAAGTTGATTCCTCTGCAATTAATGCAGTCGCTATTATCTCCCTTGCTGTTGTATATTGGTATGATAATCGCTTTTTCCAATTATCTGGGACTTCTCCTACTTCGATGCACCGAGTTTAAGCATTTCAGCGTTAATACTGTCTGCTCCGGAAGCCTTACCGTTTTACCAGTTCTTGATACATCGCAGTTGTGATTTCCTATAGCTTCATCACCGGTTTCTATCCCTCTAAAATAGTCTCTGAAAGCGTCTATAAACCCGCCTGCCTCATATTGCATTTCCCCTTTACTATTTCTCATGTTCACAAAATCTGTACTTTTATTTCCATAACTATGTTATAATTTGATAAAAATGTAATAAAGAATGTAATAAAAATGTAATAATGTACAGTAAAGTTATGTAATAATGTACCGGCAGAGCATTTTTAGCTATAAGTTTTTGTTACAAATTAATTATAATTAATAATTTTATTATTAAAATACTATGTAAGGGAGAGGCTAATGTAAAGGAGGGGTTATATATTCTTAGACGGATCTAGAATTCTTGTGTTATTTAGGTTGCTGATCAATTATTATTCTAGTAATCACCCCAAGTGAAGAGCCTGATAAATGCATTATCTGAAGCACGACCTCTGGGCACACTGCCGTATATTTTACCTTGATACACTTTTTCTATCAGCCGTTAATGTTTGTTTCTCTCAATATACCGAAGCCATCACATATGCGAACTATTGTCTTCTCTATATACCACATTAATTAAGGATTATCTCTTTACTCATTTTTTCAATTAGCGTTTTGCCGCATATCATGCACAGGAATTTAACGTTAATCGCGTTAATTTTATTCTTACCATTTTCTTTATACGTCCAGGTCTCGCTGCCGTACAAATTAGTCGGTAGTATCACGGAAATGTACTGAGTAGCCATATTTTCCATTTAGTCTACTATGTATCCCTTAAAATACTTGAATTACATTTTCGCCGATTCCTCTCCAGCTCTCTCGTTTATACGCCTATCTAACTCCTTATCTATCCTTTCGTTTATAATAAATAGGCTGCCAAGATATATTACTTATCAACTTATTCTATTCTTCTATCATTTAGGAGAATGTTTCACATTGTTTCCTCAGCCTTTTTTCAAGTGCTATAATGTTTGTATTATTTACGTTAACTCTAAGGCCCATTTTCTTCATGCTTTTATTCAGTTTCTTTTACATACTTTTGAAGTCTTTGATTGACTCTACCATAACCACCTTATGATCTGCGAGTGCTAACCCAAGTACCCTCATTGTCCCGAGATCCGCACCTTATTTGTCGAATAGGGCCATGGTAAGACTCTTGTATATGAGTATAATAAATAGCCATGATGACATAACGCATTCTTGCATATACTATTTATATTGCTTGCATGAACATCCACTTACTTCTTTTATCCACTTAGTAAAACGCTTTTTCCAGGTCAACAAATGCACAGAAAACTATTTTCCATACTTTGAAACTTTTTTCCTTGAGATGTCTAATGCTACATATTTGGCCCACACATGATCTTCCTCGCATAAATCCACTTTGTACTTTTCATGTCTTCCCATATCCGTTTTTTTGTATGGTATATTGGTATAATAATCGCTTATTTCCAGTCATCTGGAACTTTTCTTCTCTCGATACATCCATTTTTATGTTCTTAATTATATCCGTAACTTGAGAGACACATGCTGTGTCAATTAGATTTTTAAACGTTTCGTGTTCTATATCGTAGTTGTGGAGACCTAGAGTTATATATAAATATACCGAAAAACGCCCATTTATAAAACAATTTCTTACATTCTGCAAAGTTGTTTTGCATTTTCTTCTCTTCTTCTGTTTTTATTATAGCTTTACTTTCTTAGCGTAGTAGTTTTGCTTGCCTCTTTTTGTGCATGCAATTAATTTCAAGTTTGTTTCTCTCCTCCTCGCTATGGCTGGTAGTATTCAACCTTCTTTTATGCGCTTCTTTCTTTTCTGGGGTGGCCGCATGGATTTCATCATCCCACCAAACATCACGAAACATTCTTTCTACTACTGCAGTACCACAAGCTTCAGTCCCACAGCAGAGTTGATACGGCTTTATTATCCCTTTTTTTATTAGCCTTTTAAGTTACCTCATCTATAACCGCAACAAAGAAGTCAATTATACAATGGCCATCTCCTCTACACCATGTGTACATGTGGATCATTTTATGCCTAAGCCAAGTATTTCTAATAAATAAGCCCTTTTCTGAGCTTAAGCTAACTAATATTTGGTGTTGTCATTTGTTATTTGGAATTCAAAATTACCTAACAACCTTGCTGCACCCTAGCGTTAGACTTCGGCCCATCAATTTAAACCTTCTAATAGAATTATTCTTTTACCATGATCGAAAGTACTTATCAAATTATATAAAGTTCCCATAAGGCATCCTTTACTTCGTATTTAATTAAAACCTTATGCCTCAAATTCTTTGCCGATTTTTGCCAACTTTTAAGTATTAAAGCCGAAATATTAAACTTTTCTCTTTAAAACTCAAGATTGTAGTAACAATTTTTAAAATTTTGCGCTGCTTTTTTCTCTAAAAATAATGATTTTTAACTTTCATTGTACTCCTAAGTAAGGTAGAATCTTTCCATAATTAGAGGCTTCTAATTAATTCAAATACAATTTTTAGATATACATATTTTAGAATTACTTGTCAAACTTCGATTTCAAAACTTATGTTGTAATTGACTTTTACGAAATGAATTAGAATATTCAAATTCACTTTTAAGATTTGAAATACATTTGGAATATGGCAAATTTATCAAATCTCCTTTGTCTTTTTCTAGAAATATCATCAGGTGTACCACCCAAAACGAGGGACTTTCTGGCAAACTTCGGGACGAGTAACGAAAATGTGAATCATCAAGGTAGCTATATAACAAATAAAAAATGATAACAAAAGTGCTAATTGATGAATAGTGTTTATGTTAACAGTTCAAAACTAATAATAATCAATCAGTCAGTACATCTTTCTCAGAGAAATCCTATGTGTTAGTTATGCATCTCTAAATACTGGTAAAGCACGATCAAATTCCCTTTTAAGGTGATTCAGTATTTCTGTGATTTCGCTAGTTTCAGTAATTTCAGTAAATCCGGTACTTGATTTGAATTATCCCCGGCCTCTTTTTGTCAAACATTCAGCTTGAAAAAACTGGATTTATATTCTTTGCTAAATATTAATAAAGAAGCTGCACATTCTTTGCCTATAACTGAAAATTTGATTCCAACAGTTCTTAAGATATTAGAGAAGCTATAAATTCATACTAGCCATATTAAACACGTTGGCAATAAATCTTAGATAAGATTCGTTACATGAAAGCTTTCTCAGTCCATCCAATTAGGTTTGATATTTTTGGGGTATTATTTTAAATGGCGTAGAACTCTTTCTACCTAAGCTGAAGAGCACCCAGCTATTAGTGACGATATTATTAATTTTTTTCTTGAAAAGGAACATTCTTTTAGAATATTTTGCAGAAATTTATTCAATATACTTGTGGTAGGTATACGGACGTGATTAATAAGAGAAAAAATTTTAGAACAAACGATTTGTTACATGGCGTTCTTGTTTACAATTCTCTCTTTCTCCTTGCATCTTTAATAAATCGATTGAATGATTTGTTTAAAGAGAATGGTGGTTTTTATAAAAGCAAATTCAATCTTGAGACTATCAGGATTAAAGATCCACCATGAGTTTAAAAGAGAAGCTATGCAAAACGAAAGAAAAAGTTCCGACTTTGGAATCCCTTAAACCAATAGAGATCTAGAGGTGATTCCTCCAACTCAGGAACAAGAAAATGGTCCTTGATTGACATAATACTAACAAATCCAGAGTATTTGGCTTCTAGCTCAAATAGTCAAACGGAATTCCAAGGGAGTCAATTATAACCTTAAGTTAAAAGGTGTCTCAAATTCGGGGCTCCAAATCCCACTGTCAGTGTCATAGAAGAATTCTCCATCTTAGTCATGAAAAAACAAACCACTATACAATTTTCCACCAAATTCTGCATTCGAATAGAAACAACATCACCTGGTATCTAGGTGTCATGTCAAGCAGACTTGCAGTGCACTAGCGGATGCAAAATTTGATAAAAAGATCGACAATATTTCAACAATTGCCTAATATTCATTTAGCAACAAATACATCCAAATAAGGTGGGGGAGCACAGTTGGGAGAAAAGCCAATGACGGTCAATGAAGTTTGAATCAGAAAAACAAGCACAAAATCAAAAAGAAATGTGGTTTGTGTACCTAGTTATCGTCATAAATCTTCGCAGTATAGCGGGAAGAGCCTCATCTCTTCAATCAGACAAAAAGACAGTGAATAAATGTGATGAATGTTACAGTTTACAGAGAAGATGCTAAATTTATTTTTTATCTAATTCTTCAATTGCAGGCTCACTTATGCCAGGAGTATACGATTTTGTAGCCGGCTGATTATCAAGACTGATCCAAATATCGGATTAGGTTGGATGATCGCATCCAACCGTTGCACAATGGTTACTTTTAACTTATTACATAATGCAGTCGGCAAATGTTTTCATTGTTTCGATATCTTATGCAATGTTTGTATTTGTTGATGGCATTTTGAAACAAGAAGTCAATCCCACAAATAACAAACATTAAGGCCTTACGTGAATATTTTTCATGTCAAGATTGTGTCATTTTTACTACAATCTACCTATTTTTATTTAGAATCAAGGATCAAAATAATTTGTTTACAATTTATAAATTACCTTTGCGTCAAAATAATTTGTTTACAATTTATAAATTACCTTTGCCTCAAAATAATTTGTTTACAATTTATAAATTACCTTTGCGTGAGTAAGAAATTCATAATGTACAGGTTGTGAACATTTGAGAGATCCAAGATTTTCCTAAATACTAAGGCTTCCGAATATTAAATCAAAACAGTCGAAACCGTTAACAGATTTCTTAGCGTGGTTCTTCTACCAAACAGTAACTGTATTTGCATATTTATAAATTTACAGACTTCATAATAAAATAAAGTTAAGGATTTCAAAAATTTGCCTTCCTTTATAGTCGAAATGGTTATCTATTTTAATATTTTAGATTAAAATTTAAAAACAAATAAAAATATTATTTTACAACGCCTCTATTATACAACCAAACATTCCTGGGCCTAGCTATTCCGAAGCCATGTAGTCCTCGAAACTGTTTAAAAAGGTTTGAAGTTATATGGGGAATTTGATCAAATTTAGCATATGACGATAAGAAGTTAAATATGTTGATCAAGTGCGCCGGCTTGCCGATGTGGTAAATTATAGATATGCGGAGAATTTTTTATTCGAGTTGAAAATTGTCCGTCGCGCAACGGAGCACATGAGTGTCGAGACTAAACGTACAACAATACATAATGTAGGTTTTATCGTCAGCGTCGCACCAGCCCCTTCCCCAGGAATTTGTGCATTCTTAAATTTATTTAAGAATGCTGAAAGAATTGGTGAACAAAAACTTCTGCAGTATTTTAATTTTTTACAACAACTGCACTAGCCTCTTCATTTTACACCCAACTGCTAAGATCCTGCATCATGTTTCTTTGCGAAGTGAACTGAGACTCTGTTTCCTGTATTAATGTTTAGTCTAAACAGAAAGGCATCAAGAAGGCATCAAGAAGGCATCAAGAAGCATCGAAAGAGAAGCCGCTATTGAACGCTTGCGGAATAGTTCCAGTGCAGATTCATCTATACAATCCTAATGAAGTTGTACAGGAACCCACGCCTGAATTCGCTCTGTAAAGGAACCTGTAGATAATCCCTAAAAGGTTATCCAAATTTCTCCACAAGGAACATCAAGAATACCCGATCAGTTTCGTATACAGGAACAAATGCAGGATCCGCCAAGGTTGCTATACTTAAATTTTCAGCTGGGCACAATGAATACAATCCAATGGGTTAAAGTAAGTGTTAAAAATATGTACCAGGGAACCACAAGGGTGTGTAAATGTGAACGTAAAATAATTTTAATAATATTATTACATTAAAGATTATACAACTTGAAATTGCGTGCATGACGTACCAATTTACGATTGTGTACTTTAAGAAAAATGTATTAATCTGTTTTTTGTTGCAGAGGTACAACTTCCTTCTTCTTCTTTCAATACACATTCTCCAGAAAGCATCCTTCCTCTTGTTGTACCTCATTCTTCTCCAGTTTTTCCTCCACCTGCCGATTCTCCTTCAACTACCAGGCCTCCTGTTCGTGCCAGGTCCAGGTGTCCCCGTAGAAGACATCCTGCTCATCGCATACTAGGATTTGAACCTGACGAACTTTCACTAATTCGACTTGTTCGTAAAACCAATGCGCACCGGATATTTGAACTTCAAAGATACTCTTTTCCTCTCGATATACCGGTTCAATTGAAAACAATAAATAATACCTATGTGGCCATACCAACTGATAAACAAATTGTATTAACAGCTTCGAATGGTGACATATTTGCAATATTCGTCAAAACAACCAGGATAATGACATTTCGTGGAATTTATTCACAATTCGATTACATGTGGAAACGGGTGAAAATAAACATGATTAGCGGCAGGGTTAAAAAATTAACCGAACAAGAAATCATCGATTCTCCAATAGGAAACCGTAAACCAATCCTAGACGATTTTAGAGTAGTGACAATAAGACATTAAAGTTCACTTCATTGTTTTAATAAAAAATTAACAATTTTGTTAATGTAATTTTTTTCGTCAACTCGTCATTTTGAAAATATCTACTATTACATTTTTCGTTGAGAATTTAGATTTTTAGCTTGAAAATTGAATTACCTTTGTGGAAAGCGTAAATATTTCGGTAAAAAGTAATTCCATTTATTTTGGCTAATCAATTTTTTATCTGAAAATTTAAACATTTCATGATTAATAGCAAATTTATGTCATGTAGTTAAAAATTGAACTATTTGGTTGAAAATTCTTATATATTATTGATAATCTGTATTTTGTTGTAGAATAGTGTCTAAATTATAGTTTTGGTTAAAAATTAATCGCTTTGATCTAATATCTGCGTTTTTTAAGGTAATGAATTCTTTTTACCATTAGTAATAATGTGCAACTTCAGATTCCTTTATGTTTCACTGCACGTCTGATTTGATCGCACAATTCTCTGTGTCGCGTTTCTAAGTATACGTATCAATTATCTCTAATTAGAAGTATACATATTTTATTAGAAATTTACCTTGATGTGTAGAATAATTATCTCATGTAATTAAATTTTAGGTCACAATGCCTGCGTCTATTATTATATTTGTCTTCCAGTATCCCATTAGCTTCTACAAGTCCACTTTCGGTATTTTGTTTTTGCCTATACCAAAGTAAAACACATTTATTTACAAAATATTTGGGCAATACTGCTCGCTCAGCTTGAGAATATTTCACTATGAATTCTGGTAAATAAAATGTATGTATACATTACAGTTCGGATAATGTTCAATTGCTTTCCTTGATTAGAATTTTTATAAATATAAATTAGCAAATAACTGTAAATTATTTATTTCTCAACCTGTAGTCTCTATCATTTCCCGTTGCTTTATCAATGAAAAGGTTTGTTACGTCTTTTCGATCCATTAGTTGAGTGGTTGTGTATTTCGGTATTATTTTCATTTCCAGTGGCATCGAATTTAGCAGTAAATCGACTTTCAGTTTTTCAGACAATTTGTAATACTCATCATGCTTTTTTTCTAAAAAAGGGAAAAATATAAAGGATTTGAAATGTCTCGGAATGCATAAAAATTCTACACAATAGAAAATCATTTTAAATCGTCGCATGATTATAAAATTTTTATTTACAATCTACTATATTCTTTTTAAGATACGTTGGAAATTATTTAAAATTTATTAAAATAGTTTTAAGTTTTTCGATGAATATTTGGGAAATTTTTTATTTACTCAAAACCTTTTAAAACTTTTAAAAAGCTTACTGCTCTAATTTAATAACGGACGCGCTTGGGACAGCGAATGAATCACGTCTGATCGTTAAAGTTGGTAAAAAAAAGTATCAGTTTTTTTATCACAGCTTTTTCGAAAGCTTCTAAATACTTTATCGATGTAATCCAAAATATGTATCCTTGAGTCGATTCAACGAAAAACATTGTATAAAAAAAATGTTTTGGTTTGTTTGGAAAATTAGCATTGATGTAGCTTCCGGAATGTTGATCCAGGATCGTTTACTGAAAGATCAATCCAGACGCGACCGGAAGTAATACGTCATCCGACTCGTCACTTCTCACAAAACCAGAAGACGATCGAGTCAAGAAAATTACTTAACAGAAGAACAGAAAGCAAAAGAAATATGGATTTAAAATTTAAACACTGAAACAACTGAATGGTCTCGAAAAGCACACTTCATTTGAAATTGTTTCAAAAATCGGAATGGCTACACTTGGCTGCACCTTGGTTGATACTGAACAGCCAAGAAAAAGGTCCGATCCAGCTTAACAAAGAGAAATCACGCTACTACCTGGGTACTCACAAATTAAAGCTGAAGGTAATTTAAAAGAAATACAATCACATCAAATAAATTATTATCATTCCGACCGCCTCGTTCGCCGAATGAAAAAAATCCCACGTATAAATGTCACCAGTATAGTGCCGCCGCCATGGCGCAAACAATTAATTTCCGCGCATAAGTAAAAAATTCAGTTCTGTCTGTTATAAAGCACAATGAGCTATATAGTGACAGCACACGACTGGTAACAAACTGGCGGCCATCCGCCCTAAAAGTGAATGAATGTACTCATGAGATCCGCGTTTTCGAAACTGGTCACGCATTGTTCGGGCAAAACGCCAGGGATCGACATAGTTCAGTTTCTTATCTCAAGTTTTTGCTCCGGGAATGCATGCTTTAATTTCGATAGCGAGAGTAAACAACTTTCCCAGCATCAAAATGCCCCATCATTTGATCAAATTTCTGACCTAATGAAGGGTGGTTAATTCGTCCTGAAAGTAGCAGCCTTAGGTACAAAAAAGCAAACTAAAAACGCGCTGCAGACTTCTTCTGGAGTAAGGCACTAATCCATGAGTTTAAAACGCTCTACAACAGGCAATCATTCTTGTTGCAATAGTCCGTGAAAAGAAACTGCTAATCGCAGGAAGGTTGCAGTTTGCGTGATGATCCGCAATTATTATCTGCTTGAATGGCTTACAATTGCATGGGAGATGTCAGTTGGCGAAGCCTTATCATGACAATGAAACGCTGGTTAGTAGGCGCGAGTCTGCTTGAGGATATGTTTCACCAGTGATACTATCAGCTGGATTTTCCTTTGTGGGGACGTAACGACAAAAAGAGTTGGTGAGAGTTTGCTGGAACTCTGGAATCTAACTAACGACATAAAGCGTTCGATTTAATAGGGATCCTTTCGTGAATCCGATCATGCGTAGGTGACCGCAAGAGGTGATGGGTCTACCAGCAATCTCGAAGGGTTTAGGTCTAACTGTACTGATGGAAATGTTAATGGCTAGTTGCTATAGGCCAAGGTAGCAAACTTAATTGTGGGATAAAGAAATAGCCCAAGAAACAGTGTCGAGAAGCGATCTTGTTAAGAGATGGTGTCTATCCTACTTCTTTACAGCGCCTTGTGCTCTATCAATTATAACAGTTATATATAATATAACAGCCAGATTCTGAACCCAAACAAACTTTCTTAATGGTTAGAGGGTCCGAGTCTTCAATTTATAGCATATGCAACAACGAGTCTTCGAAAGGCAGTTACGTCTCACTGTCCCATGTAGAAACAATGAAAGTATAAGCGGAGTTGAATCAAAGTTTGACACCTATGAAGAGCATCAAGCTTAGACTACTCCCGGCAATGACTTATACCTCGTTTTTTAGTCTGAAGTGCTCTAATTCGCTGTTGCAGGAATACTGTAATTTCTGAAGTGTGAGAAAATGGTTTTTATACATGTGTAATCGAAGTTACCACTAACGATTTGCTCTTCGAAAAGTCCATGTCTGTCAAGATTAGATATGCCCATGAATCTTAATAAAAATTGTAATTTTTTAACACCTGCAATTTATTTAAATGAAAAAATAGATTCCCAGTAAGAAATTTCGTCTTGCGAACATCGAACAAGAGAAAATCAGAAGGCAAGGAAGAAAGTAATGAAACTCCCATGGTCATCCCTGAAAGCCTGTCTCGAGACTTTTGCAATGGTAAGAACAATCACTCGGTCAGTAAGTTTGTCATGCCTTAAAACCTATCTCAAGGCGTTCAAAATCTTGCAAGAAATCCATCAGCACTATGGTTAGCATCCCTAAAAACCGGCCTCGAGACGGTTGCAATGTTGAGCCCTCTTCCCTTTTCCAGCTACCAATTCCCCTCGGTAGGTCCATACGTATTAATTTGTTGTTTTTACGGTTAAAAATTAGATTTTCTTTTTTAAAATTACCTTTGGTTTTAAAAATTCATATTTTCGGATTGAAAATTGAAGTACTTGTTTGAAATTTGAAATACTGTATTAAAAATATTTTTTTCAAGATTCATAATTTAGATAAAAATTTGTCATTTTTGCTCAAAATTCAACTGTTTCTTTAAAAATTCGTTTTTGTTTTAGTTGAAAAAAAGTTCTAGTAAAATTTTATTATTCTAATTTCAGATGTAAATTGATCCTTATTAGTTAAGAATTTAAACCAGCTGATTAAAAATGCACGTATTTTATTGACACTTTGTCTCTTTCGGTAGAAGCATCATCTCATATTCGGTTTCGAAATTACTTATAACATGCCGCATAATTTCAGTGAAAGAAACGTTTTCGTTTAATAAATTATTTTGTAGGAAAAAATGCTGTTCAATAGAATTGAAAACACAAATTTGTTTAATTTTATAAATCGACGTGACCTATTATTACTTTTTTTAAATGACGTATCGCCTAACCTATGATCTTCGATAAAAATTAGTTTCATAAAACACTTGTCAGACAATTTTGTATAAAAAAAACGATTTTATATTTACTCCGTATACATTATGTTAAGCTCTCTTAGCTTCTAAAGATAAAATAATATAATATATACGCTTATTGCAAATATAAATTATCTGAGTTTCTCAAGGTAAAATAAATCAGCACGTACGAAATTTTAACTTCTACTTAATAATTTATTTGACACATATGGAAATATTTCATGGCACAAGCGGCTCATATCATCCATATACGCAATTTGTGCTCGGGAAGGGGAAACACAAATGTCTGAAAACAGAATATATACATGAAATATCAGAATGTTCATTAGTTACCCTGTTCTCAAAATTCTGCATCAATCACTTTTTCTTACTTTTTGAAAAAATGAGGATCTTTTATACATTGGTCTCAACCTTAAGCGTTATTTTTAATTCCATTGGTAAGTGAAGAATACCATTCTATTTTTGATAGTTGCCGTAAGAAATTTTTGCAAGGAAAAAATTCCTTCTTCTCATACATCTGGGGATCATGATTCCCACGTCAATGAAATTCAAGAAGATATATTTTCAGAACAAATTAATATGGATGTGGAGAGTAATATTTTCTCTAAAAGTGGCACTGAATTTTTTTAACTAGACAAAGAGAAAGCTGTTTTCTTTTTAAACGTCTATTTACAAATTGTTGTGAAAGAAGAGATGAATTTGCTTGAGCTAAAAACTAAGAAACAAAAACGAGACGCCTTCAGAAAAGTATGTGAAATAATACGGGAAAAGTTTTTGAAAATCTAAATGAAGCAAAAGAAGACAAATTACAATTTTAAGCATTTTCCCGAAAAGTTGGACAATCGAACATATGCAATCCATTTTAAATTCTTCTCCTAGCATAGCTAGTATAACTAACGAATTGTTCAATTCAAAGGCTGAAACGAAAAAAAAACTTTTCTATCTTTAGAGTTTCTCACGTAAGGGTGAGGACTCAATTTAAATCTTCTTCTAGGAAAAATAGTTTATTCTTTGTTCGCACACTCTTCCATTCTCACCATCACACCGTTCAACTAAGACATATGGTAGACTGTTGCAACCATTTTATAGCAATTATTGTTAGACAAACAATACATTTTTACTACTTTTCGCATCGATATCGAAAGCGTTATTAACACTTGCTTATGAATTTTTTTTGGTAGAATCCGAAAATTAAATAATTATTTTGTCACGCAAAAACCTAGTGCAATAAAGCATTGATTTTTAAACGACATAATTCTGTTTTCTTATTTTTACAACTTGTAAAGATTTTTATCAAGATTTATATACATATTTTTAAAGTATTTGAAAAAATAACAACGAAATTTTAATATTGTCAGAGAAAACTGATTTTAAAAAACAGAAAATTTTCTTACATAACTCAAAAAATATTAGTTTCTGAGATCTCAGGTTGTGTACGTTTACTATAAATTGCTAGGTTGTGATCTATACATGTTGCTGATACTAAAATGAAAAGTGCTTTAGGGCCCAGAACATCCTTTTTTATTGACCATAGCCCTTGTTTAATCTTGTTTGTCTTTTTACAGAAATATCATCAGGTATGCCGCCTAAAACAAGGGACTTCCTGTCAAATTTTGGGACGAGTAACAAAAATGTGAATCATGAAGGTAGCTATAGTGTAATGTAAAGTTGATAACAGAAGTTTTAATTGATGAAATAGTGTTTATATTAGCAGTTCAAAACCAATCATAATCTCTTAAACCAGCTAATATTTTATGATCATAGAACCTTGTTCCCAATGTTTTAAAGAAAAATGTTCGAAAACGTTTACCATACCGAAGTAATATATAGTTCTTATTCAGCACATTTTTGGTAGGTTATAGTTCTTTCGAAAATTTGCACTTAATCTAAATGTAAGCATATCAGAATGTTCGCCTATTTTTGAGCTCATTTTGAGCACCAATCTTAATTTTTGGGATATTTTATTTTTCTTAAAAAACCTTATTTTATATGGAGGCTTTCCGAAGAATATAGTTAATATTACCATCCCCTCAGGATTGTGCATCAATCTTCAAGAACCACCGGTAAATTTTTCAGCTACATTCAACTAAAACACTCAAACAATTTCAAAAGTAAATAGGTACCCTATACCTCTCTCCAAAGCACTTATCCTGATAATTATTGTTACGATAAGATACAACAAACCCAAAGGACTGCTACTAGTAGTAGTACTAGTACTAGTCAACTGAAACAGTAAAAACAGTTTGACATAAAATATGAGAACCCAATCACGTATCCAGGACTCAAGTTATCTCGCAAGTTTGAGCGCTCCTAGCGCAACCGACTGTTGCTTCTCGCGCTTGATAATATATTTATCTCGTACCTCGCGCTCGACAAAGTATTAACCTCGCGCTACGCGCTCGGCCTTTGTATATTACCCACACTTGCGCACAGCTTTTTTAAAATGTAGGTCAAAGCATAGACAACAGTAATTTTGAAATATGTGAATTCTCTTTTGTTAAACCTCCTTCGGATTTAACGAACACATTCTCATCACGTATCTCGTGCTTCGCACTCGAGTTTGTCTCTAAAATTTTATATCATTTCCATAAATGTATATTATTACAATTGATAACACGCATTGACATTAAAACACACATAGTTTCATTATCTCGTTTAAAAAAGTACGCATTCTTGAAAAAAAAATTTGGCTAATAAACATTTTATTGCAACTTCAGCCCTTTTTCAAAAAATGAATTTGCTCATTTCCAATTTAATGTTTACGATTTAAAAGTAATACATGCGGTATATACAGAAGCCTGAATGTTTTGAATGGCAACTGGGTGTTTGGAATGGTAGTGGGGTAAATTTATTATTTTATGTGTTCCGGAAACAAAGGAAAAGCGATGCGAAAGTAGAGACATAGAAAACGGATTGTTGAAAGGCGGATTTGAAATATGGTCAGGAGTAGATAGTGAATCACCTGGTAGGCAAGGAGTAGGTTTGGTTTTAAATGAAAGAGCGAAGCAGCATCTCGGAGGTCATGATTTAATATCTCCCAAACTGCTGTGGGCTAGAATGAAAGTAGAAATCAGAAGATAATGTATCATAGCGTGCTACACTTCAAATTGCACATAAATATTTTCGATTATGGTAAAAGAATAATTCTGCTAGGAGATATGAATGGATGGGTGGGCATTCAAAATCGGGATACAGAAAGAGTACTAGGTAATTTTGGGGATCCAAGAACAAACTGTAACGGAATTAAATTAGTTTGCTTATGCTAAGAAAGGGGTCTGTTTATTACAAAATACTTGGTTTTGGCAAAAAATGATCTACATGTGCACCTGGTCTAAAGAAAATAACCACAGTATAATTGACTTTGTTGTTGCGGATGAAAGACTAAGAGAGCTAGTTTTTTCCAAGAGAAAGATAAATTGTTCGTATTTTTGAATACTATGAATATTCGCACAAAAAATTTTTGATTTTTGAAAAAAGTGGTCTTAAAAATATTCAAAATGCGCTAAGATTTTGAATTTTTATCCAAAATGGCTGGCGAACGAACTTGGCTTTTTGTTTAGGACACTAAAAGACTGTACAAAAGGCCAATCTAATAGATTAGTTTTTTCAAAATTATCGTGGAAACAGACATATAGACACAAAAAAAATCTGCAAATTTCGTTGTGGTGGTCTGGGCGTAAAGCACCTCATTTTGTGACTATTACTACAAAGTACGTACGTCGATAATTAATTGTAAAACTTTTCCATTTCCAGTACCAAAAAAACCCTTTTTCTTATTATTCTATACCGTGAATCCGTTTTTCTTACTTTTTACGCTATTGAGGGATGCACTCGTTCATCTGTAATTGTAAATCCATTCTATTTTCAGAATTGAGAAAACGTTTTTGTTCTTCTGTTAGGATATTATTCTTTTAACAAGAGTAAATTGTATCTGGAATCACAGCTGTCGGTCACTTATTAATCTTTGACAGACAGGCTCTCGGTCAAAATTGACATTGATTCGAAGCGTGTGGTTTTTTAGGCAACTTATACGTGACACCTTCCAGGATAAAGCTTGGCATCAAATCTGGATCTTTGATGATCTTTTGAAAGCACATTTCAGAACTCTAGAGACTGGATTTATATTCTTTGCACAACATTAGCAGAGAAGTTATGTTATCCTAATATCCTTTTTAACGTGTTTGTTCTTTTTGAACGTTTTTCTTGAAAAGAAACCACCTTTTCAAAATACCTCGGATGAACTTCGCTATTATACTTGTCGTAAACGTACGGAAGTGATTCATACGAGAAAAAATATTTTTTAGCCATATATTTTCAAAAAGTTTTCAAAAAAGGAAGTTGTGATAACTTTTTATACCCCACCTAACACCCAGGTTATCACGTAAAGCGACTTGTTTACCTTTGTAACAAAAGTTCGTACTTCGTAGTAAACATTTGTAGTGCAGTCGAAAGGGTTTAGGTAACTATAAAAAGTTTGCGTCATGGAACTACCAGTGTGTGTGCGTGTGTGTGAACATTAAATAATTTTAATAACAATATTACATAAAACACAATATAACCGAAAGTCTTTTTATGGCATGCAGAAGTTGGTAACCATATTGAAAATCGTTGAAAACTACATTAGCAATTACTTCTTCGTTCACAATCCCTAATATACCAATGCACGATTCTGTTCATCGAAAAAATTTACTTCTCTATTTCTTATTGCAGAGTTGCAACCTTCTGCTTCCGATAGACAAGTACCATCAAGCACTATTCATCTTGCCATACGTCAATCTTCTCCTGTGTCTCTTCTACTTCCCGAGGCTGCCTCAACTGCCGAGCCTTCTCTCCATGCCAGGCCGGTGTCTCCCCGTAGAAGACATCCTGCTCCTCAAAGCATACTAGGATTTGAACCTAACGAACTTCCATTAATTCGACTTGTTTCCAACAACTATACAAAGCGAATATTCGAACTACGAAGATACATTTTTCCTCGCGATATACCACTTCAATTGCGAACAACAAATAATGCCTACATGCCTATGCCAACTACTGAACAAATTGTATTAACGTCGTCCAATGGTGACGCTTTTGCAATTTTCGTCAAGACAAACAAGATAATCACTTTCCGTGGAATATATTCACAATTTAATTACAGATGGAAACGGGTGAAAATAAACATGATCAGCGGCACGATTAAAGAATTAACCACACAAGAAATCGCGGATTCTCCCATAGGCAACCGTAAACCAATCCGAGACCATTATAGAGTAAAGACAATTAGAAGTTAAAATTAATTTTTTTTTAAAGCAAACTCAAGAATTTATTTGAAGGGTAATTTTTGGGTTGAAAATTCGTTACTTTAGAATAAGAAGTCATATATTTTAATCGAAATTTCATCTTTTTAGTTGAAAATAAAACTGTTCATTTCTCGTTTTAAAATGTTACATTTTGCTTGAATTTATCTTATTTTGTTGAAAATGTATGTCTTTCGTGAAAAATTAATCTTTCATGTGTTATAAGTTCAATAATTTTTGTAGATTATTATTGATAACAGGTTAAACTTTTGAATGTTTAACATTTTACAATAACTTTTTTCGCTATTGCCTGAAAATTTTTTTAAAATAAAAATTGACGTCTCTGCGTAAACATTGCTCTTTTTGGATTAAAAATAAGAGTTCTTCGGTGGAGGGTTTAAATAATTAACTGTTACACATTTCTTGATTTTGAAATAATAATGCATAAAGAAGCCCTTTGTCACATAGTTGTCTCTGAGTTCTGGATTAACGATAACCCTTATCTGAAAGGCGTTATTATATATAAATAAGAATCAAATTACCTTATTAAGGAAAGCTGAGACTCCCTTTCTCTTTTTGCCAAATACTCTATAAGTGAGACTTCATTATTCGAAAATTCAAAATGCAATATTTGCCCAAAAATTGGTCTCACTTATCTAACTTTTTTTTTAAATTGTAATGAAACAAAGCTCACTTACTTTTTAAAATTAATAAATAATTCTACCTTTTATTCGACCTTTTTATTTCCGTCAGAAAACTCATGAATCTATTTTGGGTATTTTACTAATTTCTAAGTTTATGGTTTTCGGCGTCAAACCTTGCACATACAGATTAGATCTTGGATAAGTTAAAGAACCATGGATGTTGTATCGCCTCACTAAACCTTTACCGCCGTTTTTAATTAAATAAATTCGGGTTTAAATACTGACGGTTAACCTTCCATTATCACCTCAAAATGCATGAATTGGACGAATCATGAATCTAAGGGAGGTGAATAAAAGTTTATTTCATTTTTAAAAATTAAATCTCAAAACTTTCAGCTCTGTTTTCCTTACCTTTCTGACTTGATGGGTAGCTTGGTACCATTAGTGGTGAATCGAATGCTTGATTCCTTCCGAGAGTCGAGAGCTAAGCCTCGACATCTATGTATCGCTTGGAGCCGACTCTCGATCTCGTCGCTTAAGCAAACCCCGTTAGTCAATCCAGACAGAGTACTTCTACCTTCTCTCCATATTGAATAGGATCTAATGAAGCAATTTGTGAAGGCTCCTAACAAAGAAGGCAAATGTTTCGAATATTTACAGCAAAAATTTCCAAATATTTCAGACGCAAAAGTGCACGAGGTTGTTTTTGATGGCCCACAAGCCCGCAAAATTTTGAACGTTCAGAATGATATCAAAGTTATAAAATGGCGTGGAAAACTTTCTCAGTAATTATAAAATTGAAAAGTTCTAGAAAATAGTAGTTGATCTCGTAAAAAACTTTGGAAAGATTGGTTGTTTGATGAACCTAAAGTTGCACTTCCAGGATTCTTACACAGATTACTTTCCAATGAATTTGAGGGATTAGAGTAAGGAGCAGGGAGAAAGATGCCATGAAGACATAAAGCAGAGGGAATGTGATATCAGGTATGGTGGGATGTGACTATATTAGCAGATTACTGTTGGACATTGCAAAGAGAGGTTGTTCAAAAAAGAGTGAAACGTAACAGAAACCCCCTGGATAAGTTTCTTTAACGTGTCAGGGAAAGTTTTCAGTGTTTTAATTTTTTTAGGGTATGAATGGAATGCGACCTCGCCGAGTCAAATGACTTTTAAGTTTAGACTCAGCGACCCTGGAAAAATATAACCGCTTTGCTTTCTGGGTGTTTCCATGAATGGCTTATTTGACTCATTGAAAAGGTGTCCAGTATACATTTTGTGGTCTTCAAGCCTGGATTTCAATGAAGTTTTACCGAGCATCATCCCTATCCCTTATTTCAATTCAAAGAGGACATTTGTCTCTGAAACTTACGTAAATTTGTGTAAAATTCTACATTTACAAAAAATTGTGGGTGATTTCCAAATAGAAAATAATTTAAAAAAAAACATAAAACCTCATTAACATTCGAATTTTATTAGGCAAAATGGGACTATTTAGTGGAATCAACTGTTGAACGAACTGTTAGACGGTTTCGTGATACAGTCACAGTAAGAGAGGTAACTAAATCAGGGAGACCAAGGTCAGCAGGAAATGAGGAGAACTCATTGAATGTTTTATTGTCATTCACCAAAGATCCCCATACTTCTATTCAAAGAGCTGCTTCAACTAGACGGAAATTTAAATAGACATATTGTAGATATTGGACAGATACAAAACCTCATTATGCATGAGAAAAAATCGCAATATCCACAAAAATTGAACGTTTGGGCTAATTGAAATCAAATAGAATTTAAACGAAATCAAATAGTTCCTGCAATACGGGAGATTGCTAGAGAGAACTTAGATGACACATGGTTTCGTTAGAATGGCGCTGCGCCTCACTACTGACGAGACGTTCCCGCTTACTTAAGTAGGCTGTTTGTTGATAGGTGAATGGAACGTAGAGGCATAACCTAGTAACCGAACCTTGAAATTTCGCAGACTTTCAACAAAGAATAATTGATAAATGCGCTCTAATTCCTACCGAAATCATCTAAAATGGTGTTACTGGTTTCTATCATCGTGTGGCTCACTGTCGAGAAGTGAGTGAACAACAATTTAAGCATTTGAGATAAAAATATTGTGCATTCTGAAGCCTAAAACTAGAGTGCGAGACAAGGAGAGTCACAATGATTAATCACCCCAAAACGTGATAGGTAAGGGGATTTACGGTAACCAAGCTTCCCAAAATGTGAAAAGTAAGGGGACTCATGATCATCAAGCAACCAACTGCGGTTCTTTCAATTGCCGATGTCAAATAAGGGGGATTATATTTTTTGTTTGCTGACCTTGAAATTTCCTTGAAGAACGTGGGCAAGGTCATTTTCAGGGTCACACTTAAATGCACCTTGCTAAAATAAATAAGTAAGTTCGTTACGCATTACTTCCAAAAGCTAAGTACATTTTTGAACGTAAAATTTCCCGTTGTTTTTGTTGCTGACGTCAACTAAGGAGGCTTTTATTTTTTGAAAGAAAGCTGACCTTGAAATGAACCTGAAGTAAATGGGCAAAGTCGTGTCTAAGATCAAATCTAAATGCACCTTGCTAAAATAAATAATTATGGTTCCTATAAGTATAAATAGCTTTTAAGTGACCACCGGGGTCACACCTGACCGAAAAGCTAAGTACAGTTTTTATTGTAAAATTTCCCGCTCTTCCGATTTCCGAGGTAAAATAATGGAGTTTCTATTAACTTTTGGAAAAGTACGATCTGAAAAATAGGAGTACCCACTTTCCATATGATTTGTGCCAGAGTCTATAAAACACTTGTACCCATGCTACCCAAAGTGCAATGTATTTTCCTGTTTTAAAGTTTGGCTCATATTCTTCAGAAAAAGGGCCGATTTCTGGACAGTTCTCAGGGTCAATTGTCGTATAGGAATCGGTTAGTAAGCAGATAGAAACGATTTTGGGCCTTTGCCAATATTTAATGTATAGTTTCATTTTCTGGATTAAAACCAGTTAGAACTGTTGTGATTATTTAAAGAAGATGTTCTGTTGCCATTTCCCGGATAAGAATCAGCTAGGATCTGGCTGCGTTGTCCCTATATCCTGCTTTATATAACTCTTATTTTAACTTAAATATATGCTTAATTTCAGTCCAACCATATCTCATTATTAGTGTGTATGCTCCTGGGATGCGGAGATTTCAGGGATAATGATATAACAAGACAAAACGTTAGTTCGTATTATTTACACTATTATGTATTTAGATTAATTTTAAGAATTTAAGATTCGAGGGATTGTAGAACTTTCTAAGGCCTTCAGAGAACTGGGATTTTTTCGCTATCGGCACTTAAAATTAAGAATCGAGATTTGAATTTGAATCTGGTTTCCGCCTTTCCGTTTGCTGTCTCCAATATTCCCGAAACCTGGATGGAAACCTGAGATGCCTCCACAGCCAGGAATCCGGATCATTTTCTCTAGGCTCAGCGAACGAATTAAGCAGCCAGGAGCTATACTTGGGTCTGCACCAGTAATCCATTTATGGAAGGAAGTCCTCACATCCCTTAACCGGGCCCTCGACGCGACGGCATTGGACCGAGATCTCAGTCTACCTCAAGAATCCTTTGATACGAACGAGAAGCAGGTCTATTCGTCCTAGATTTGTTTCGTGTGTTTGCCAATGCTGACAATCTCACTTCAGAGAGGAAGAAAATTTCCTCATTTACAGGAAATGCAACGGATTTACTCCGCAGATTTTATTTTTATTACAGGCCAACAGTTAAGCTGCCCTCGCTTTTACTCTCTAGTGACGCCACAACTGAACCCAGCGAGCGAGTTCAAATCCACCAATCCCAGGACAGCGTAATGCAAGCAGCCAATCAGCCCCGCGCCGGGAAAACTTGTATTGAGAAAGAAAGCGACGAGCTCGACAACGACTAAGGAGAATCCACCTTTGTTCGGTAGCTACGTGCCGAGACGCTGTCGCGTAGTTTGCTTTCGTTTTGCTGTAGATTTCCGCAAGAGTACTCGCGATAAGTAAAATTATCTTCAGTTTCTTGTCAATCTACGATTGATGTAAGGTCCACTTCCTTCAGGTAGGCTATTGGCGTACTAGTTCGGATGCACGTGTTTACCACATTGTGCTTCCTGGTGGATTTTAAATATTAGAATTTAGTAAGGTGAACATGAGGACCCGTTTAAGTCTCCAATACGCATTAGTATTTTTTATGACTTTTTTTACCTTGATTTGATTAGTGGAGGGGTCATGGATTTGGGTGGTCTGTCTCTTTGATGTAGCTTAAGTAATTGAGTATTTGGAGGGTTATAGCAAATTTACACTTTCGCCGTTCAGTGTTTCTTGGTACCTTGACGCCATGCTAACCACGTGCAGGGAAAATTATCTACCGGCTCTCGCGGCTCCAGGCCTTGTAAATTCAAATAAAAATGACCTTAGAATAATAAATTTTGTTTTCCTTTTAGAACATTAAGTTGGTTTCGCTTTCTCTTCCAATTTTGTTGCGTGAGTATTTCTCCGGCTCAGTAGGTACCATGCTTTTAAACCTCGATATAACGTGTTAACTCGCTGCACGCCATTTGGGCCACTTGTAATACATTATGCTCTCGCTATAGCTGATATCTACCACGTTTGTAGCTACCGGCTAAGCCTGACCTTAAAATGGTGACTGTTATCATTCTCGGATTCGTAGGTTATTTCGGCATTTAGATGTTAGGAATCGGTTATTTCGTTAGTTGCCCTTGGAGTATTGTTCGAACGCACGAACTTCTAATTTATTTTATAATTGTATTTTCTTGTTACAATTTATATTGTAATTAGAACTTAATTTTCAATAAATGTAAAAATAAATTTGAACAATATCTAAGGAAACAATTTTATTTACGAGAAAGAACTACTTTAGCCTTTAAGTTTCTTAGGTATTGATAACTCATTAAGCAATGATGTAGATATTATTATTATTATTATTACACCATTAAGCCGTTTCCCTTTCGGGGTAGGCGTGACTCACTCGGTAGGGAGGG
>JAAAKG020012637.1:0-20886 GCA_010014905.2 Druon quercuslanigerum | reverse complement strand
ATTTTCGTTATTTTTCTGCTTTACCGTCGCCAAACCTGACTGTAATTGTCCCAAATTCCTATGAGCTGTATATTTTTCTTTTAAAGTCTTTAATAATGCTTCGAGGGTGAAAATATCCCTATCTAGCAGGGCATCATATGCACTGCCTGTTATCCTAGACCTGATTATTAGAAATAAATGTTGTCGGTCTTTAGCAGCAATTGAATTTCTTGCGTATATGCAATCTCTAATAAATCGCGTCACCGGGATGTTTTTGCCGTTGAAAACATTCGGAATAAATTCCAAAGCAGATTTAAAAGTTATGAGGTTTTCTGATTCTTGCTCCAGCAAAGAAAAAAACCCTAATTTGTCAATTGCCATTCCGGAATGGTGTCCGCCCGACGACCCTGCGCGCATATAATTCATGTCCATTTGCAACGGTTCTCCGAGATTTTGACCTAAGTTCAAATATTCCGATCTCAAGGGATGGTTCGCTGAACCCACTGACAGTCGAGGGCCCACTGACCTATTTATCGAACTTGAGATATTGGTAGATTCTGCCTGATTAATGTAAACCCTATTAGTATAACTATGATCACTGGGATTTTCAGAAATTAATCGCTCATTATTTGATTCATTAATTTCTCCCTCAGTTAAATTCACAATTTCCTCCATACTCACATCCCCAGTTTGTGACAGAGTGACGTTTGTTTCTGCCATTTTACTTAATTATTAAAAAATCTAAATTACAAATTATTATTTTAATTATAATTATATTGATATTATTGTTATTTTTTTAAATAAAGAAAATTATAAATTCTTAATACAAATTAACTTCTAATCCCGCGATCTTATTTAAAAATAAATACGCATCAAAAGGGAGATCGGCACAATTTAAAAGTTTCAAGGTGAATCGACTTACCAGTTTGAAGGTCTCGAAGTATGGCTAGTTTTGATTTCCGACACTGAAAAATTTCCTTTCACTTCACCCAATTAGTTCAAATTTGGTTTCAGTTTGTCACACACACACACGCGACTAGCCCCTTCGGTTTTCCTTTGATCTTCCTTTTCCTGGCTGTCTCTTTTTTTGAGTCAGTTGTTTGTCCTTCGGTCTCCTTCCAGTTTGTTTCTTTGCTGCTTTTCGTCCTTTCCCTCGCTTCCGGTAGCCTGCAGTGTCTCGGAGGTATGGCTTCCTGGTCTCTCAACACACCGACTCCAAATCCCCGGTAGTTAAATTCTACCGCTTGCCTCTCGGTTTAAAAACCAGTCAAAAACCTTGGGAGGAGGTATTTGGGGCTTTTCCTTATTTCTTCTTCTGGGCTACGTCCAATTTGCACCCAGATTCCCTCGTCGTTACGCAGTGCTGCCAAAAAATTCAAATTTCTTCTTCCGCTTGTCCGTACCCTCGATCCGCCAGATCCAGAAGTCCCACGCTGCCGTCGTTTAGGAATTTTTCTTCTTATTTTACTATTAGAGATTTTGATTCCTTTTTATCGAGCCAATTGGTTTTGCATTTAAAATTGTTTTTCTACTAATTGGTTTATATTCGATTTACACTTATGAACACCTGTCACTTAGCTCACTTAACTGTCATTATTTTCAATCACTTATCACTGTTATTTTACTTGTTAAATAAAAGAGTCAATATACTATGTGGGATACCCAGTTCCGACGAATTTAGTAATATCCCACTTCTGACACCAAAAAGATTTCCTGTGACGAATTCACTAAAATTCAACCGCAAAAAATCCAAGCATTTTAAATTCTGATATTAAATTATTTTGTGGTCAAGCCGATTCACCTTTTCCTGTGCCTTATTGATCTCTCTTAAAATATTTTAGCATTTAAAATCTTTCATTGCATTAAGATTCATAAGAGAATTGTATCTTATATCATTTATAAATTTGAATATTTCTCCAATATTTAACCAACAGGAGGTCCTGCCTCTGCTGGATTTCATGAAAAACGACAATCGTTCACAGATTGTCACAGGGAATTTTCTTCAGAAACACATCGTTTTCTCTTAATTTTCCTCAAATTATATTGTCTGTAGTGTCTATTGATGTAGAGTTATCCGATATTTTTTATTGATTTTATAAACAAAATATACAAAAAATTCACAAATGGGGCATTTAAAGGTCGAAAAAAATCTATTTTTTCCCTAACTTTTCTCAAACGATATCGCCAATGATTTTAATTCATGATATTTTGTCACTTTATATTTTTTCATTCATTTTGTAAATAATTTTTATTTTGAATACATGTAAAGCAAAAGAAAATTTCATATTTTGAACATCAAACTAGGTATTCACTTATATAATTTGTTAATCAAACAGTGAGCATAGGATTTCAAAACGAGATTTTTAATAACAAATTGAACGCGAAAAATCGAGTCTTAGTGTTTTAATTACATATTAAATCAATATTTATATATTAATATTCATACTGATATAATTTTATACGTATAATTGCCATTTTTCAAATACAAACTAAAATATTATAACTATATTATATCACATGTATCTTTAAAAAATTGCTGAATGAAAGAATTTGATTGTTCAAAAGCATAAAAAAATCTTAACAAGATTCCTGGGAAAATTTGTAGATTTCTTATTATGAAAAATGGATTTTAAGAGAAAATTGAGAAAGATTTTAAAACATTTCAAATGATCTCACAAAATTTTGAAAGTATATATAGAAGTTTGTTAAGAAAAATGTTTAACATTTCTAAAATACAAAAATTATATACTATATATTCCTGTAAAAAACTTTAAGTAATTCAAAAAATTGAAAAAGTTTGTAATTTAAAGAAAAAATTTTAAGAGCACAATTAATATTTTAAACGAAAATTTTTTTAGTTTATATTTCTGAAGAATTCGAATTTGGAATGTTTCAAACGAATAAACCAATTTTAATAATATTGCTAATAAAATTTATAATTATTTTTAATTTTTAAAGAATGTTTAAATTTTGTTAAACACGTCAAAAGATTTCCAATTTTTTTTTTAATTTTGCACGATTTAAAAAATTCTAAAAAAAATCGAGTAAGTTTAGAAAATATTGTTATAAAGGTTTGAAAAAATTTGTAACCTAATTTATTATTTGAAAACAGATCAAATTTTATATAAACCCAATCTAGATTTTAAAAGGTTTTCAGATACAATTTTTAAGCTTCTAAAGGATTTTAAAAGGTTTACGGTGATCAAAAATTTTTCTTGAAATTTCTGGAAAACGTTAAAATGATATTTAATACAAAAAATTAGTTTAAATATTTCGTTTTAAAAATTAATTTTTAAAGGAAATTTCAAAAAATTTCAAAATTTTTCAAATGATATCACAAAATTTCCAAGAAATCTGAAATATTTTAAGGCGATTTTGTTAAAAGTTTTTCAATTATTTAGGTTTCGGATTCATAAATTAATATTAATAATTAACAATAAATACTTTTTCAATCATTGAAAGACTTTTACAAAATTATCTACATTTGTTGAATATTCTTTTTAAAATATTTTTATACTATAACGTAATATAAAATTTTTCATAAAATCTCAATCCAGAAAATCTTTAAAGAATACATGAATAAATATTTAACTGCAAATGTTCTAAATTTATCTGAACCTAAGGCCAAAAACTAATCTCAAAATTCCCAAATAAATTGAAAACTATTATATAATATCCTGATACAATAAGTGACAATCAGACTGTTAGGTTTTATTTAAAAACATGTTAATTTCCGACGAAAAACACTATATTCCCAGAAAAAAGGTTATGTAACTGTTCCGTAACAAAGAGGTAACATTGTTATATCTGGTGATATAATAAATGTTACTGTTTAGTGACGTTATTATTCTATAACTGGTGTGTAACAATGTTGAGTAACACTGTTACCGAATGAGGATGTAACAGTTTCATAACAAAAATCATGTAACAATTATGCAACAGTGTGATGTAAGTGTTATCGAAACAAGATGTAACATTTGTTCAAAAAAATGATATCCAATTCAGAAAGCTATTGTTGCTACTAACAAGATTAAAGTTTTCCTAAATGCATTTAAGACTATTGAAGAGTTTTTAAATTTCACACATGAATGCGAAATTAATAATGTTATTAACTATCTTGATTTGCAAATTATAAAAACTCCAAATGGAGATTTATTAACAAATTGGTACAAAAAATCTTTTTGGTCTGGTAGATACTCAAAATATAATTCAGACAATTTATTCTTCCACAAAATTGGTTTAATAAAAGGTTTAGCAGATAGATGCGTTAAATTATGCGATATCCAATTGAGAAAAGAAAGTTTATTTCAACTAAAAACAACTTGAGTATATAATGATTACCTGCTTGAGTTAGTAAACATTATTACAGAAAGCATTCATGAGATTTGCAATAACAGTGATAATAAGAACAAATAGCGTGATACTAAATGATATAATAAAGTTTATATAGGGGAAACTGGGCGCAGATTAAAAACCATAATTTCTTAACACAAAAGAGATTGTGAAGTTGCGAATTTTAATCATTACTTTGATTTCTTTTTTAAAAATATTAAAATATTAGCCACAGGAAAAAAAACGTACCATTGTCGTATTATTGAGTCTATGTTTATAAACAAATTTCAAAAGATTTCCGTTAATTAACACACTGAGATTCCCAATCTTAATAAAACTTATCAAAGCACTATAAAATAATGTCCTTTTGTTTAGTTACGAAATAACTAACTGCAGGTATTTCTAATCTGTCAACTTCTGTTGGTCCTTCCTCACCATGACAAAGATTCCTTTTCAATTTTTTTTAATTCAGTCATTAATAGATTAAAAGTCTTATAGATTATTACGTTATTATTTATCATGATTGTTCTTCTTAATATTAGTAATTGTAAAAGTATAATTGTTCAGGTTAAAAGATTTTGGAAAAGGTACGCATTGTACCGAAACGTTAAGGATTAAGAGAAGAGTTTCAATAAAATAAATTATGAGTTAAAAAATAGTTTTTGGCTCAATTGTATTTTTATTTATCTGGATTGTAAGACATAAGAAAGAATGTAGGATTCAACATTTATAAATATCGTGGTTCGAATAAAAGATTGATTTTGTTTCAAATCATTATACGATTCTATTATTTATTAACTGTCTGAAAATAGTAAATGTTAATTCTCGTGTTAAGTTATTTGCTCAGCAATGTTGGAGTTATTGGCGTGCAGATGTGAACGCATTTCATTGAATATCTCGATTCGCATCGAATGCAGTTGTACAAATACTTTGCCAGGAGATCAGTCCAGTTATGCACCATAGATTTCAGCCATTTCAGCAAGGTAGTAGTTTATTGGTACTTGTTGATCTGCAGGTAACTCACGAAATCCCCGAGGCCCATTCTGGTGCGACTCAAATGTTGCAACCTTCACATGCTCGTGAGCTAGGACATCACCTGGGACCATCCTATCCTCTCCTACTATAATCATTCCACCGTTTGGGCCAGATACTGCAGGAACAGAATTAATAGAAATTTGTATTGGATTAATATTAAGTGGTTCACTCAAGATATAATAATACCTTAGCATTTCAATAATAAAAGTTTATACAAAGCATAAATGTTTAATTACGTCGTCCACCGTGGTGTCCATTTAGTAGTGCGTACTGCGGAGGATTTCCTCCTAAATACTCTGCAAAAAAACGTTGACGTCGAAAGACTATATCAGTTGCGTGCAGCGTCCTTCGAACAAATTCTCCCTCTAAATAAATAAGAAAAGTACTAGTTACTAATCATTATAAAGATTAAAAAATTAATTGTCTTATACCTTCTAAATTATGCTAAAATAAATTACTGTTGCTTTGCAAACAATGGAACCAGCAGTGGGGCTCTAGACCCTTTCGATTGTCGAATTTCGACACAGTGCATAAACAAGCTGAGAATCTTTCTACTATTAAAAATTAAACAAAAACTCTGGAAGAAATACGATATTATTCTTATCACAGACATTAATCAAAAATTTTGTCGAGTATTGACCAATAAAATATCAATGTCTATGATAAGAATTGCATCATATTTCTTCCAGTGTGTCTCTCCAAAAGTAATAAGATGAACCATTTCTTCTATGCATATAAGTTAGTTATGTTGAAACACTATAATTTTCTTTTTCTCAACTTTTATCCAAAAAAAATTTTGCACCTAAACTTCAAAGAATGTCTTTTAAAATAAAAGCTATAATAAGATCCACTCAACGGTGCAATATAAAGTTAGGAGGTGCCTGTGAATTTTAATGAAGGACGGGTGAAGTATCAAATAAATACGCTACTCAGTGAAGACAGTCACATTTCAATGCGAAGAGGTTGCCATATAATGCACATATTGCATATATCGATGTGCAAAACTGGTGTTGTTGCGTGCGCAACCACCCCGAAAAGGGGTAATTCAGAGTCCGAGCGATCGGGACCTCTTGGTTGACGCAAATCGGAAGTAAAGTCAGTCGGCACTAAGCGAGCTAGGCGGTCAGACGCATAGTGTCAGGCTCTACCCATAATCAATCTACAATAATCAGAAGGATTGCATAGGTTAGCGGGCAAAAAGCTTTTAGAGTTGCGTTTGTGGATCGAGTGCAGGCATAACTAATTGGATAATGGTATTGCTACGAATTACATAGGATGATATTTTAGGAAAACCTGGAAGGATTTTCTAATAAAATTTAATAAAACAATTAAAAAGAAAATCTGCAGTGCTCTAGGTGAACCGCGAGTTGTCGGGTGTGTGTGTGCTGACGGGACGGTGGTCAGAAGTGTCGCGCTGTCCTTCCTTTTCAACCCACCTAAGCTGTGGGAAAATCAGGAGGGCTGACCAGTTTCCCTCGGCGGGGCGCACTTATTCAAAGCTCGCGTGTGAATTCGATGGCTTGGTTGACGGGCTTGTGAGGCCGTCGAATCACCCGAAGAGGTGTACGCAGAATTCACAACCCGTTGAAAAGACGGGGGTTTATTCTGTGGCACATTAGGGCGTTTCGAGGCGAAGGGGAGTCACCACTGCGTCAACTAGAATCGTTCCAGGACCTTGAATAAAAGGGGGATTTCATCGTTTCTTTAACCCAGTCCATATCGGGAAATCAAACGATGGGATGCCTATGTTCTTAGGCAAGGCCTGGATCGATCAGACGAGCATTGAAGGGCAGGAGTTATAAAAACAAATCCTTCTAGTGGCAAGGGTGGGAAAGCAAAAAAAAAAGAGAAGTTAGCATCAGGTGATAATAGTAGCGTCTAGTACTAGAAAATTAGCCGCAGGTGCAAAAATCAGCTAATAGCAGTAATAATAAATTAAAGGGGATGGAAATCTAAAGGAATAGAGTCGTAAAGAAAAAGTAAATGTTAAAATCGCATTTCTGTTCTCGCTTCAGGGATCCCTTGTCTTGTCTTATTGTAATAAATAATCAAGTTTTATATTTCAAATTTATCGTCCTCCCAGGATTGGCACTAACGTCCATACTTGGTACCAATTTCCTGACAAGGACACAATAATTGGCCGATCTAAATAAAACCTCTTCAACTCGAGTGAAGAGGAATAAAAGATCGACACATTTATATTTAAAGATCAATGAATTAAGCAATAAGTTAAATAATCGGACAAGAAAATCTTACAACTACAACTACTACTTTAACTTTAAGCAAAGCAAATTAAAGAAAAAAATGTTACAATATTGCAAATACAATTCAAAATGCTAAGTAACCAACTGAGAAAAATGCAAGGTATAGACTAAAATTGAAGGTTGAATAAAAAAACCAGTAAGCAGAAAAATCCAAAATTTTTGATTTACAATAATCTCGACAAACACTGCAACAATACGTAAATCGCTTTTTTGGCTCAACACACTTTTTCCTTTTCGTGTGGCTGTTTACAATTGTACGAGTTAAAACTTACCATTTGAATGTTTAGCGATTACTGGCGCTTTTGAATCTAATAATGTGTTATGATAATAAGTAAAAAAACACAAATATAAATAATTTATCATCCGTATTATTTCTCATGTTCCAGAAATGAATTTCGAATATTTTTTTCAATATTAATTTTTACTTTTCATTCAGGCTCCGGACTACGTCCATGAAACCCAACCAGGGGTAACCTGGGCGGGATTCAGCCAGAAACCTTGTTGTATTATTGGCAACCAGGGAAATTTTTAAACAGGAATAATTAAAGTTAATCTCGAAAAGTAAATTGAGAAATATTTCGAGAAACAGAAATTTAAAAAAAAATTGTGATTTAGTTTTCAAAAAGGGATATAGAGATAATAATGATAATAAGCCCTCCATGTAAAAAAAACCTAGGAATTTTGACAAAATTATTCAATATTTATGTTTTATAATGTATTTTAGTTTTTAAATTACGTTGGGGAGGTGGTGGCGGTGATGGCTGTCGACCACTTGTTTGCGCTGATTCTGTAAGCAGAAATATAGGTATTTTTTGTTAAAGAAATTTTTTAAGTGACCACAAAGTTAATCGGCGACATAAAGCTGCCCTCGATAGTCGTTTTTTCTTTAAATCAGATCAAAAATATAAACATTTAGATTTGCCAAAAATTTAACCTGTTTTTCATGTTTTAATATAAACTATAATAGTGTTAAAAATTGAATTAAAATATGCATTCTCAAAATAATTTAAAAATTACAATAATTCTTTATAATAAAAATAAAAAGCAATAATTTTACGCAAAAAGAAATTTTGTTGCTGATACCAATATTTTAAAACTCGATCTATTTAAATCATTATTTGAATAGACTTGAAAATTCCATGTTCGGTAATTCATGGTGCCCAGCAGTTCGAACAAATTCTCCTGACGACATTTTTTTCGATTAAAATAATTTTCTATTTTTGGTGAAAAATTAAATAAAAAATTTTTTCTTTAAAAGAAAATTAATGTTTTTAGCCAAAACGGGTCTATAAACTACACTAACATTTAATTAGGGAGACGATTGATTTTTTTTAGTTTAAAAATTCTTCCTTTTTCATTTAAAATTCAACTTTCTTCAATCTTTTTGTTTATTAAAAATTCGTCCTTTGTTAATTAATTCTGAATTAATCTTTTTGGTTAAAAATAAGATAACTTGTTAAAAATATTTTTTTTGGTTGACAAATTTAGTTGAGAATTCTGAAATTTAGTTGAAAATTCGTTTTTTTTTGTAGAAAATTAATCTTTCTGTTTAAAACTTCTTCTTTCTTAGTTACAAATTTAACTTTCTTAAAAACTAGATTTTTTTCCGTAAAAATTCAACATTTTCCTTCAGAGTTGTTAATTTTTATTAGATATTCATCTAGTTTGGTAGTAAATTAATCCTCTTGTTTAAAAATTGTTATTTTTTTTGAAAAGTAAACATTTTGATTGAGAGTTCTTTAATTTTGTAAAAAATGTTACTTGTTTTTTTCGGTAGCAAATTAATCTTTTTCTTTAGAAATTCTGCTCCGAATTTTCGGATTTTGTTAAAAATTAGTATTTTCTATATTACATTATTCTCTAAATATAAAATCATGGTTTTAGTTTAAAATGTAAATTTTTTGTTTTGAATAATAAAATTTTGTTACAAATTCATTTTTTTTTGGTAGAATATTAATATTTTTGTTTAAAAATTATCTTCTTTAGTAAAAACTTAACAAGTAGGTCTCAAAGTTAAACGTTTAAAATTCTTGAATTTTATTAAAAATTCGTCAATTTTGGTAGTATATTAATCTTTTTGTTTAAAGATTCGTCTTTTTTAGTTTGAAATTCAACTTTTTTCTTCAGAATCTTCGAATTTCGTTTAAAATGCATCTTTTTTGTTAGTAAGTTAATTTACTTTATTAATTACAAACCAGACAAAGATTTTTTTCTTTTTTCCTTAAGAATTTAACTTTGTTGGTGACAATTACTTAAAACTAATTATTTAAAAAAAACGTTGCTTTTTAAAAGCACCACAATGTTATCATAATAAATTTCTATTTTTGGTGAAAAATTGAAAATCCACATTTTGATCGCATAAGAATAACTGAAAATTTCACTCTACCGTCAAGCTATGCCAGATTCGAAAAAGGACTAAATTACAAAAAAATAAATCGTAGAAAATTAAATTTTACATGAAAAATTTGCATTTTTGGACAAACGACACAAGCCACGGAATAAACGAATAGGCAAATCTGCTCATCGAAAAAAGAGCTACTAATTTTTAATTATTAATTTTTTTATATTACGCGTAGTTTTTTCACTAAAATTTGCAGCGAGCAGATTTTTTTTTTATATTCAACTTACAAGTTATAAAAATTATACTATAATTGAGAAATTTTGATGTTAATTCAGTTTCAGAATTGGAACGTATTTACAGACTGTACAGAGCTATGAATTACATTTCTTTTATTAAATTAAATTTTTTTGGAAACAGTTCTCCTTTCGCTTCGCTGGGAATCGAACCACAGAACTTCTGAAAGGCAGTCGAATGCTTTCATGTTGAGCTACTAGAGAGATAGAGATTATTTTAAAAAAATAATAATGCTCGTATTTCTGAAAAAGGATTATTTTTTCTATCTCTCAATCGTAATTTCTGTAGTTCAATTCTCCGCGAAGCCAAAGGAGAAGGTCTTCTTTTCTAAAAAATTTCATTGAACAAAAATTAAAATTTAAAAAATCGCGATTGGTCAAGGGAGCATGGGTTTAATAATAATATAGTGTTTAAAAGATTGTGAATAAATAATACCTTATCGTGTGGGGAAATGTCATGAGAGAAAGAATTGTAACTTATGTATAAGAGTAATACAAAATTAAAAAAAAAAACAGTTCTGATCATTTAGATTTTTTATTTTTTGAAAACTTCTGAGACAGGTTGTCGCAGATGACTTTTTATTAACAAATAAAAATTCTAGAATATTTTCTCTTAAAAAAAGTATTTCTACTTACGAACAGAATCAAAAGACATCTCAAGCAAGAAGAGCACCACTAGGAGGAAAATCTCCATTCTGGTATAGCTACAAAAAATTATTTTTATGAAATATCTTTAAATATATCTGAGTGAAAATTGAACATTTTTAGCCTGTATATATACTAGCTATTATCTGATTATAGACGAAAATTATCGTCGACATGCAGTTCGCTGATTGGCTTTTCGTAAAGCGTACCCTCATTGAGATGAGATAAACAAACTTTATTTGTGTGCCAACATCCGTTAAGGGAATGAATTTTTTAAACAATTAACAAAAACATGTATTTTTGAAAACAAATTTCAGAATATTGAATGGTGCAATCACTTTTACCGATTCTCAGATATTTAGAAATATTGTTTGAACCATGAATGCCTGGGTGTTGATAATGTTGGGGCAACAGAGATGCTTGTTTTCCGGAAATAATATTAGCCTTCCTTACACCATTTCTTTTGTGAGTTATTAAAACACTTTTCAGGTGAAGCCATCCAGGAACTTGAAAATCTCCCGTTAAAAGAAATTTGTCAAGTAAACATGATTTTTAAATACATTCTGAAAACCTAGGAAGACTGTATTAGAGTCTACAAAAAGTTACCCAGCATATGGATTCTATGTAACTGTTTGCGTACAATTTTTTGGGGCAATCAATTTTTCCTTAACGCAGATATTTCAACATATTTTTTAAACAACCGACGCCTCGATAGAGAGATAAAGTTTTGAATCAACAGAGATACTTTAATTCACGAAAAATAAGTTTTATTGACCCATAGAATTTTACGTTGAAATAATTAAAACCAATTCGATGTAAAGACGGAAAACGCACAAAATAAGTCCTTTACAATGAACTTGGTAAATTCGAATTCTGAAAATCTACCAAATTGATAATTGGCAAATTTTTAACCAAAACTGGAATATTTTAATTTTTAGTTGAAAACAAATAATTTTAATTTATAAAAACGTTGAATTTTCTAACAAATAGTTAATCCTTTCGAATAAATTATTGAAGTTTTAAGACGAACTGAGGAGTTTTATATAGAAAATGTTGAATTATCAAATCAAAAAATGAAACTTTAAAGAAAAAGTTAATTTTATACCGAAAAGACAAATTTCCAGCAAAAAACTAGAACTCTCGATCATACAGTTGAATTTTCAACAATTTTTTACAAAATAGCTTAGTTTGAACAAAAAGATGCATTTTTACCTAGAAAGAATTATTTTCGATTATTTTTAATTACCAACTAAAGAACGCATTTTTAAGAATGCAGTTCAAGTTTGAAACACACTACCGAAAAAAAATTTTTTAAACAAAATTCAGAAAATTTGTTCAACAGTTGAATTTTTAAACAGCAATATTAATTTACTATCAGACAAGAAGAATTTTTAATAAAGCTAAAAAGTTTTTCTCCAAAAAGCGGAAGTTTCATCTAAAAAATGTAAATTTTTAAACAAAAAAATTAATGCATTACCAAAATAGACGAATTTGCAAAAAAATTCAGTAATACTCAGCCACAGTTAAATTCTTAAGGAAGAAAGAAAATAATGTTTGTTCAGTCTTTAAGAAAGACTTTTAACTTCAAAACCTAGTTATTAAGTTTTTACAAAACATATTAATTTGTGTAGAAGAAGATTAATTTATTAACAAAAAAGATGCATTTTTAACGAAATTCGAGGATTCTTAACAGAAAGTTGAATTCTAAAGAATTCTAAACTACAAAATTTAAATTTTAAGGAAAAAAGAAAAAAAGCTGTGTTTAGATCTTTAGAAAAACGTTTAACCTTAAGACCTAATTGTTAAGTTTTTAACGAAGAAGATTAATTTTTAAACAAAAATAATTTGATGGGAAAATACTAATTTTTAACAAAATTTAAGAATTTGGACCGAAAAAGATCAATTTTAAACTAAAAAAGCAGAATTTAAAAAAAAAGATTAATTTACTACCGAAAAAAACTAAAAATATTTTTTACAAAATTGAAGAATTCTCAATCAAAATGTTCACTTTTCAACAAAACTGATATTAATTTTAAAACAAAAGGATTAATTTTTTACCAAAATAGACGAATATTCTATAAAAATAAAAAATTCTCAAGGAAAATGTTAAATTTTATACGAAAAAGATTAATTTTCTGCCAAAAAAAAATGTGTAATACAATTTGTGAAGGTTAAAGCAGAAAGTTGAATTTGTAACTAAGAAAGAAGATTGTGAATTTATTAACCAAAATGTCCAAATTCAACCTCTTAAAAGTTTTAAATGATAATTTTTTCAAAAATGTCGTCGGCGACTTTATTTGCGGAATTTTCTTCTTTTTAAAAATATAGTAATTACATATTTTGATTAAAGCCATTTTTTTAATATTTGATTAATTTTGAAGTTACTGATATCCAAAGTTTAAAGAAAATTAAAATAAAAAAAATTTTTTACTATATAAAAATGGTTATTGTTATATAATCTTTCTGGATTTCAAAACTGTTGTTGTCTTCTCTTGAGTTATTTTTGATTGGCGTTGAATTCTTTTAAATTTATCCTGAATTCATATTAATGTCCCAATTTTCTTCAATTCTTTCGATTTTTTTTATTTGACCGAAAAGTTCAGAAATGTAATGAATTTTGATAACAGTATAAATTTTTTCCAATTCAAACCAGTATTTGTAAGGAAATGTCACATTTTCGTATTCTAAGCCTGATCATATTTTGCGAAATTTTTTTTCTCTGATAAATGTAGATCCTATTCCTTAGTAAACACGAAATATTTTTTGTAAGAAAAATAATTTCTTACCCTTTAATTCGTTTTTCTTTCATCCACACTATATGAAAGTACATCACATCACCTCCAAAAGCGCGAAGTTTCAAAAAAAATTTAAGACTTCTACAAATCTTTGGAGACTTTTCAAATTCTTCCAATAAATTAAACAAAATCCTTTAACGTAAACAAAAGTTGCCTTCAAATCTTTTGGATAATTTTTAAAGGATTCGAATAATTTTTCGTAATATTTCTAAGTATGCTCCTAAAATTCATTTTTCGCAACAGAATTTTCAATTTTTTTTATATTCTTAATTAATCGATATAATGTTTTCACTTTTTCAAAATTTTTTAAATTTTGAACCATTTTAAAAATATTCTCCAAACTTCTATATATTGAAAAAAAAAAATTTGCGATGTTTTCCAAAAGTTTTTTAAAAATGTTTTAAAACTCAATAAATTGCCTAAAAGCCTCGTAATTTAAAAGTTTCCAAAGAATATTGAAAAATTTGAAATACTCTTGTAACTTTTAGAAGCAATCTCAAATCTTAAAAATTTATTAAAAATTTAAAAATCGAAAAGTAATGGTAAACTAGAATAAATTCGACTAAAAAAAGAGAATTTTAAAAAAAAACATTTTAATTTTTAAAGATTATCCGTATTTAACCAAACAAAAATTAATTCACAACAAAGAAATATCCTAAATATTTTAACTAAATAAGATTTTAATGTTTAATCGGAAGGAATTGAATTTTCATACAAGACGTATTGTATTTCAACTGAAAACTTGTATTTTTAACTGTTATCAACTTTAAAAATATGCTGTTATTCGAAATTTTCACTTTGTATGAACATTTACTTTTCAGCTGAAAGTGTAATTTTTTTAAATTTCTTTTTCTGCTAAAAAACTGTTTTGGTAAAAAAATAAATTTTCTTTTAAAATTCATTTTTCTTGTTTAAAAGCTCGACAGTTTTGGTACAAGATTGATTATTTTGTTTTTAAAAATATGAGTTATTGATTGAAATTTAATCTCTTTTCGATTTTCAATTAACATCTTCTTTAGTTTAAATACGAGCATTTTATATTTTTCGTTGAAAACTATTTTCTTTTTCTTTTAATTCATGTCTGGTTACAATTTTAACTTTCTGACTATTGCTGATTCACCACTCTTCTTAAAAAATTTTTTTTTCATTACTTTTAAAAGATTTCAAGAGAATAACAACTTTCTAAATAATATGTGGACATTTTAAATTACATTAAATAAATTAATATTAATCGAATATTTAAAAAGATCTCGAATATAATAATTTAAAAATATATTTTATTTTTAAATCCATTAAAAATTTACAAAATTATTCCTTAATTAAATATTTAATTACAATATTTTTAATAAGTAAATGATAATGATTAAATTGTTTTTGAATCTATCAGGCATTTCCTTCCGTCCGGAATTCGACAGGATTGGATATTTTGTAATGTAGATTTTCTATTTCAATAATTTACCTTTTCTCAAAGTTTATGATGTTACCGAATTTTAAAATTCCTGAATCTAAAAAATTAGAAAATTTTTAAATAATAAAAAAAATGCATGTATGTATGACAAGCTTTTTTCATTCCATGTACAATTTTCAATTTGTTCATTATATAATTTATTTAATTTCATTCATAATATTTATATTTATTTATTATTATATATTATTCGAAGAGCATCATTACGTTTAAAAGTTTTGGAAACTCTTCTAAAATAATTTAAAATTTGAAAAGATCTAAAAAAATTCTAATACAAAATTTACATTGTTGCTTATTTTGTCAAAAACAAAGCTTTTGAAGGATTTAGAAGGGACTCGAAAGAATAAATTTTTTTTTACATCCATAGAAAAATATAAAATGATTTTTTAAATTAATTTGATCAGAAAATTTAGAAACATTTCAAAAAATGATTTAAATTCTTCTAAAAGTTACCAATGCAATTTTTTCTGGTTTAAAGACTTCTCCACAATTTTAGGAAGAATCCCATTTTTGTGGAAAAATAGCATTTTTTTTAATTTTAGTAAAAAAAATTAATTTGTGAAGAATGCCAAAATTTTCAAAAAAGAATCCGGAAGATTTTAAGACAATTTTAGGAAACATCCGCGTTTGTTCAAACGGCTACAATTTCTAAGTTGAACCAAATTTTCAATGAAACATTCCAAAATTCTGAAGAATAAATCTTCGAAAATCATGTTAAATTTTTTCCAAAAGCATAAGAAACTATTTCAATATTTAGTTGATAATTTTATGACACGCGAGAAATTTTCTAAAAAGTTTTAGGGCTTATAATAAGATAAACATTTTAAAAATATGAAAAAAAATACAAATATTTATAACAGGTGATAGGAAAAAATCTTAAATTACCAAATATTTAATTAAATCGAAATTCTTTGGTTCTAAAAAATTGTTTTGTTTTAACAAAAATTTAAATAATAATTTTGAGTGCAACAATTACCTAAACAACACTATTTACATTATCAAAAAAAAATTGAATTGAAATTTTTTTGACAAATTATTGTTGTTTTAAATTTGAAACATCATTTATAAGAAAAGTTTGAAAAATTAAAAGAACATACCTTTAATCAACATACTTACTTGCTTTATTTTTAGTAGATAAAATTAATTAAATAACAATTTTCTTTGATTATTTAAATTCGACAATTTTCAATCACAAACTTTATTCTTCAGAAATTCACAAATTCGGAATTTTTACATAGCGGGAAATTTATAATTTCCGAAATTTTTTGATTCAAATATTTTTATTTCCGGAAATTTTGCAGCCCGGGAATGTAATTTTTTGGGCCTTATCATTTGCAGTTTAAAATAATAAATAATAAAAATCCTAGAAAACAAAATTCGACATTCCCGAATATGAAAAATTAAAAAACTGTTATTTTATGAAGGTCAAAATAAAAAATGATTAATATTCAATGGATCAATTGGAAATATTTATTATTTGGTGTATTATTTTATATTTAATTATTTATTTATTCCAAAAACGAAAATAATAAAACGTAAACCGTTTTTTCCATATTCTTTTGATGCATAGTATAATTTAGTTTCGACGAAAACAGATTTTTGTGAATAAACACCAAATTTTTTAGAAAAGAAAAATGCATTAAAAACAGGTTTTTTTTATGCCGAAAAAGAAAGATTTGCACTGAAAAATGATATATAGTTAAAATTTCAGTTAAAAATGAATTTTCAAATAAAATAATGAATCTTCAACTATGAAAATTAATTTTGACCAAAAAGTAGATTTTCAACCAAAAGAATTTTTTTTTACTAAAAATAAGAATTTTTGAGCAAAGTATATTGAACTTTTACCGAAGAGTCTTTTTGGACAAAAATTTATTTCTTTAATTGAAATTTTTTAGCACTTTGGTACAAGTTTTTATATAATTCTCTTGCCTAAAAATTATCCTTCTTGTTGAGAATTTAATTAAATTCATTTTTTTTTTAGCTCAAGACTATAATGGTTGATCAAGAAGTTTAAATTTTCGAATAATCCCTCAGGGCTTTCCAAAACGAAAGTTTTTTTTCTCTTGACTTTTTTTCATATCGTGCACTGTTTGGCTTCAAATTTTTATTTATTGTTGTTAAAAATGCTATGACTGACAATTTTCCTTTTATGGAGAAAAGTGGTCAGGATAAATTATTCGAGTTTCCAAATAATAAAAATACTATAGATAGAATTTTTCAATGTCGCGAAAAATTTTTTTAAAAGTTTTAGAAATTATTTAAAATTTTCAGTTTGCATCTAAAATAGGTGGCTAATGAACTTGACCTTCAGTTTCCGACACAAATAAATTTTTAAAAGTCATCGTGTTGACAAACATACTTACATACACACCCAAGAAATTATTTCTTGATTAAAAGATTTTTTAAAATTTTTTAGTAGAAATTCGAATTGTTTTAAAAAATACTTCGAATTTTTGAAAAAAATGTTAAAAAATTTAAAATTTAAAAAGAATTCCAAACTTAACAAAAACGAATCGAGAACAATTTATAATAAAAATTTATCTGAAATTTTCTAAGTACGTTTTCAAAATATCTGAAATCTTCGAAAATAGTTTCAAATTTTCTCAAAAAATAAAGGAAAGTTATATTCATGCATATATATATATATATATAAGCTTGAGAATACATTCATTTTTTTCATTATTTAAAAATTTTTTAATTTTTTAGATTCGGGAATTTTAAAATTCGCTAACATCATAAACTTTGAGAAAGGGTAAATTATTGAAATAGAAAATCTACATTACAAAATATCCAACCCTGTCAAATTCCGGACGGAAGGAAATTCCTAATAGATCAGAAAACAATTTAATCAATATCATTTACTTATTAAAAATATTGTAATTGAATATTTAATTAAGGAATAATTTTTTAAATTTTTAATGGATTTAAAAAAGTATATATTTTTAAATTATTGTATTCGAAATCATAGTAAATATTCGATTAATATTAATTTATTTAATGTAATTTAAAATGTCCACATATTATTTAAAAAGTTGTTATTCTCTTAAAATCTTTTACAAGTAATGAAAAAAAAAATAATTTTTAAGAAGAGTGGTGAATCAGTAATAGTCAGAAAGTTAAAATTGTAACCAGACATGAATTAAAAGAAAAAGAAAATAGTTTTCAACGAAAAATATGATATGCTTGTATTTTAATTAAGAAGATGTTAATTGAAAATCGAAAAGAGATTAAATTTTAACCGATAACTCATATTTTTATAAAATAATCAATCAATCTTGTACCAAAACCGTCGAGCTTTTAAAAAAGAAAAATGAATTTTAAAAGAAAATTTAATTTTTTACCAAAACAGTTTTTTAGTAGAAAAAGAAATTTTAAAAAATTATACAAAGTGAACATTTCGAATAACATCATATTTTTAAAGTTAATAATAGTTGAAAATACAAGTTTTCAGTTGAAATACAATACGTTTTGGATGGAAATTCAGTTCCTTCCGATTAACAATTAAAATCTTTTCTAGTTCAAATATTGAGGATCTTTTTTTATTGTAAATTAATTTTTGTTTGGTTAAATATGGACATTCTTTAAAAATTAAAATGTTTTTTAAAATTTTTCTTCTTTAGTCAAATTTATTCTAGTTAAACACTACTTTTATATTTTAAAATTTTTTTATAATTTTTAAGATTTGCGATTACTTTTAAATGTTACAAGAGAATTACAAATTTTTAAATATTCTTTGGAAACTTTTAAATCACGAGGTTTTTACGCATCGTATTGAGTTTTAAAACATTTTTAAAAACAATAGAATAGAAGTTTGGAGAACATTTTTAAAATGGTTCAAAATTTAAAATATTTTGAAAAAGTGAAAACATTATACCTATTAATTAAGAATATTAAAAAAATTTAAAAATTATGTTGCGAAAAATGAATTTTAGGAGCATACTGAGAAATAATACAAAAAATTATTCGAATTCTTTAAAAATTATTCAAAAGATTTAGAGGCAACTTTTGTTTACGTTAAAGGATTTTTTTAAATTTATTGGAAGAATTTGAACAGTTGCCAAAGATTTGTAGAAGTCTTAAATTTTTTTTGAAACTTCACGCTATTGAGGTGATGTGATGTACTTTCATATAGTGTGGATGAAAGAAAAACGAATTAAAGGGTAATAATTTATTTTTCTTACAAAAAATATTTCTTGTTTACTAAGGAATAGGATCTACATTTATCAGAGAAAAAAAATTTCAAAAATTATGACCAGGCTTAGAATACGAAAATGTGACATTTCCTTACAAATAGTGGTTTGAATTGGAAAAAATTTATACTGTTATCAAAATTCATTACATTTCTGAAATTTGCGGTCAAATAAAAAAAATCAAAAGAGTTAAAGAAAATTAGGAAATTAATATGAATGCAGGATAAATTTGAAAGAATTCAACGTCAATCAAAAATAACTCAAGAGAAGCCAACAACAGTTTTGAAATCCAGAAAGATTATATTCGGTTTTTGTTGCAATAACCATTTTTATATGGTAAAAAATTTTGTATTATAATTTTCTTTAAACTTTGGATATCAGTAACTTCAAAATTAATCAAATATTTAAAAAATGGCTTTAATCAAAATATGTAATTACTATATTTTTAAAAAGACATTTTTGAAAAAATAATCATTTAAAACTTTTAAGAGGTTGAATTTGGACATTTTGGTTAATAAATTCACAATTCACAATTCGTATAAAATTTAAAAACTGAGTTTTAAAGTTGAAAAGTGAACATTTTGATTGAGAATTCTTCAATTTTGTAAAAAATGTTTTTGTTTTTTTTCGGTAGGAATTTACTCTTTTTCAGAAATTCTGCTTTTTTAGTTTCAAATTCATCTTTTTCGGTCCAAATTCTTGAATTCTGTTAGAAATTAGTATTTTTTCTATTAAATTATTTTTGTTTAAAAATTAATCTTCTTTTTTAAAAACTTAGGTCTTAAGGTTAAACGTTTTTCTAAAGATCTAAACACAGCTTTTTTTCTTTGTTCCTTAAAATTTCAACTTAGTAGTTTAGAATTCTTTAGAATTCAACTTTCTGTTAAGAATCCTCGAATTTCGTTAAAAATGCATCTTTTTTGTTAGTAAATTAATCTTCTTCTATACAAATTAATATTTTTTGTAAAAACTTAATAACTAGGTTTTGAAGTTAAAAGTCTTTCTTAAAAACTAAACAAACATTTTTTTCTTTCTTCCTTAAGAATTTAACTGTGGCTGAGTATTACTGAATTTTTTTGAAAATGCGTCTGTTTTGGTAGAAATTAATTTTTTGTTTAAAAACTTAATTTTTTTAGACGAAATTTGCGATTTTTAGAGAAAAAAATCTTTAGCATCTTATTGTTCAAACTAAGCAATTTTGTCAAAAACTCGTTTTTATTTGTGTTAAAAATTAATCTAGTGTAGTTGAAAATTCAACTTTATGATCAAGAGTTCTTGTTTTTTGCAAGAAATTATTTCTTGATTAAAAGAGTTTTAAAAATTTTTATTAGGAATTCGAATTGTTTTAAAAATTACGCCGAATTTAAAAAAAATATATTTTTAAAATTTAAAATATAAAAAGAATTCCAAACGTAACAAAAACGAATAGAGAAGATTTTATAATAAAAATGTATTTGAATTTTTCTACGTACGTTTTCGAAATATCTGAAAACTTCGAAAATCTTTTCAAATTTTCTCAAAAAATTAAGGAAAGTTATATTCAT
>JAAAKG020012626.1:0-20886 GCA_010014905.2 Druon quercuslanigerum | reverse complement strand
ACCTTGATATACCTGTTTCGTTAGTCGTCCATCCTTCATTCTCTCAACATGCCCGAACCATCTTAACCGATTTCTTTTCCATGTGTCAACTAGCGTTTCTTCCGTACCACATTCCTTAAGGATTATCTCGTTAAATTAATAAAATTGTAATACCTTACTGTCATTTTTTTCATATACTTAAATGCTTCTGAATGCAGGTCATATTAAAGTTATAATGACATTTTAATGTCTAAATATTTAAAAAATAAATAAATAAAAGTTGAAAATTTGTGGAATTTTTTTAAATAAATGAATATAACTTTTTTAATTTTCAGTAATTTTGCCAACAATTGGATGGTATATTCATAACTAGGTTTATTAGTGGACCTTTCAAAAAAGGTATTTATATTCAAGAATGAAGTAAGACATTTCAGGGTAAGGAAAAATACAGTTGAGGACTAAACTAACTAGGTTCAAGCCAAATTCCCTAGTGTCATTTAAGACTTACTTCTTTCAAACATTGCAATTTTTATTTATTTCGCAATATTCTCGACATTTATTTATAGCGTGACAGAAAAACGAATTTAAGAAAATGAACAAATATAAGATACTCAAATGTTAAAAACAAAAATGTTCAATACAGATGTTTCGTCTGACTGACGTGTCGCATCGAATCTCCTGAATGTTTTATCTCAGTTCGAAAGGAAAATTAAAAGCAGGGATCGAGTATCTCGCCTTGGAGCCTTCAAACTAGGGGGTGACGATTCCGAGTTGTTGCTGCGAAATGGGAAGAGGAAAGTCGAGAGGGAGAGGAGACGAACCTTTTGACGCGACATGTGTCGGTCGTCTCCCGTGAGATCTAAGACCGTCTTGACTTCCGCTAATCCAAGAATCGGGCCTTTTAATGCTGCGCGAGGTTTCGCGATTATAAATATCAGAGGATACCGGGAATCTGAGGGGGTGCGTCTAGACCTTCAAATAAAACTATAACCGACGATAGGGTTGCATACGAAACTCCGCAAAAAGAGCGAGCCAAAAGACCAAGACTCACTTAAGAAAATAATCCAAAAAAATTTTAATAGCAATCTGCTCCCGCAGCGGCTTGTATTTAAATTTACTATAAAACAGATGCTGGCAAAGGGAAAGAACTTACGAGAATGTCTTTCAAATTATTTAGAATTAAAAAACTTGAGTCTAAGTTCGCCGCAGAAAAGGTCAATTTCATACACAGGAAAAAGTAACATTTATTAGAACCTGAGGTTCATATTTAGCCGATTTTCGGTCTATGAGTTTATTAGTTGGTATAATATTATTCTTTTTGTGAGAAGTGTCATTATTCGAAATAAAGATTTATCAAGAATGTTATCATTCCAGAAAGATTATTCTCGCTTTAGAACTCAAGCTGTGTTTCAGTACATGACTATTACTGGAAAATTTTTATCTAGATTCATTAGCAATGGTAGTAATTGTAAAAAAGTTTTTCTATGTTTCCGTAAGTCCAGTTCTTAATTAAATCACATCACTGTTTGTTAGCATGGCGTCCTCGCGGTGCCTCAAAGCAAAATGACGTCACGAAGAGTCGTTTCAACTGGCGCATTTATAGGAGCGCTTCCTTCATTTACTATAGCTTTCGAGTTACATTCAATTAAAAAGCCTCAGAGTACAGTTGTCAATTGTCGAGAGAAAGCATTTTGCTTTGTTAATACAATTTTCTCAATACATAAGTGAGTGCAATCTAATTTCTATGATAACAATACTGCCGTGCAAAACTAGAAATCGGTAATAACATTTGGGATTTGTCGCAATTGTTTTCGATTTAAATTGATTGAAAACAAATGTGAATCGAGGGCCAAATCCAAAATTCAGTCAACGCTTTCTTATTTTGCTCAGCGGAGTTTTCCAAACATACATGTTTTTCATAGTTTTTATAGTACATTATGCCATTGTTCATTCAGGATGAATTGAAATTTTGGATGGCAGCAATGGGATCACGGAAAAAGTGTTCTCATTAAAGACTCCTCCATTAATTTCCAATGTTTAGTTCGTCAGCTCTTTTCAAATAACCAAGATTCTATAAAACTATGCAGAAAATAATTAATGTTGAGGTAAACGATATTATCATTCGAGTTAAATGCTAAATTATTCTGGTATTGCACACTGAGAACGTAATGTATCGTAATCGAATAAGACAGCCCTCGTCCGGAAAAGCATGCATAAGTGGCGTGTCTTGAAAAATGAATTCGATTAATTCTAAGGGTAAACAGCTGGAAGAGGGTTTGAGATTCACCCTCTTCTTCTACGCTCAAATGATAGAATTCCCTGGTGTGAAACGAAGAAGAGCAAAAGAGAGGACGGATCCCTCTAACGGCACGCGACTCACTTCGGAGACCAAAGTATTGGTATATCCGCAGTAAACAGGAGTCTGATCGTCCCAGAGATAATTTTAGGAGTATAACGAAGCGTCACATAAGAGTGTGGTCCAGATGGTGTAGAGATACAGCAGCATTGTTGCATGCGACACGAGCGATTGCTAATTTTAGAACAGAGGGGTTTTGGGTCCTTGGATACACTTAATACCATTTAGGAAATGTCTAGATTACGAGAATTATTCAATTTTACAATTTCAATCTAAAGAACATAATATTTTTACTCATTAACTACTTCTATTATTAAATTTCCTTTTTGAATGTGGAAAATTGTCGGAGGAGCTTTCCTCTGATTACGTGACTATTTTTCTAACCACTTGAAATTATTAAACCCCCGATGCAAATGACAGTAATTGCGTCGGCTCGGGATATTCAAGCAATGATGTATGCAAGAAGTCGTCAATAAAATGACGTCCTTCATTTTCATCCTTGTCATCTACTTGATTTAATATGCGATTGCTCCACGTGAGGACCCGTCTAATGCTACGAGTGATGTACCATATTTTATTAAAAATGAGTATTTAGGCCCGTCTGAAAGGTGATTCGTGTAATCTTTATGGCCGAAATTTTAAAATAGGTGTGATTTACCGCGGTTCTACTGGAGCCGGGGTCATTTTTTTAGATGAGGGTAGCTCCCAGTGGGACACTGCGCTGGTTGTTTAACACTTTTTTTTTTAAATTATGTATATATATACCGAAATATTATATTAATCTTAATATTTCAGTTAAGCAGCGTTCGGAAGTAATAATAATTCAGCAGGCTTCGCGTAATATTCTTCTTTAGGTACTGTCTTTTGTTTATTTCAGACTTCGGAATGGACTCTGAAAAAAAATATTATTCACACCATGTGGAAGATTTTCTTAAGTAAATTCCCCTAAATTAACCCCGGAAGTAACAAAAATATCCTGTGTGAGAAATTTGAGGGGATAGACTATAGGGTATCGACTATTAGAGCACCCTGCTTCTGGATTTCGTGGTGCATATAAGTGATTTTAGGTTATTCTTTATATACTAAGGCCTAACTTTAAATTCTTGAATTTTGGTGGCATCCAGACTTCTCTCCTTTTACCACTGACAGCTGCCTTCCATAGTTACCAGCAATTTTTAAACGACTGAGAATGACTCAAAAAAGTAATTGTAGTACGAAAATTGTAAATGCATGGCACGCGTACAAAGTAATCAAGATTTTAAGGCGCTACGCAAAAGTTGCCGGATACATATCTTTAGTGAAGAAAAATAAGTTGATATTTCAAAATCATATGACCGCTATAAGTGTGTGATTTACTATATATAGACACATGTATAAATATATAGTATGTTTACATGTAATATTACACAGGCTTGAAGTTTCATTATACTTGTAATTAATTTATTAATTGTTTTATATCCCAGCTGGGTTCCACACCCTTGCGGAAGTGGCGGTTCCCTTTCAGAGACGACATTTATAAGTAATAGGATAAAAGATTGACGCTTACTATACAAGAAGAGTTAAAAAGGTACTAAGAAAAAAAGAATGTCTTTTGCCTCGACTTCTTGCGACTTATGCCAGTGATATTTGACGGTTGATGGATGAACCGTGTCAGAGACCATCACGGTTCTAATTCTATAGAAGCCGAATATATTACATGCAGAGGAAATACCACGCAGACTTTCAATCTACAAACTAAAATATACACTGCTAGTAGAAATTAAAAATTCATTTTTAACCATCTTACTACATGCATTATTTGACAGAATTATAATTAATAAATCGGTTTATGAAGTAAATTAAATGCACAAGATTTTGAAATTGGTACTCAATTAAAAATTAGCTAAGTATTTGAAACTTTAACACTGATTTTAACATTATTTATTGATAAGAATTGTTCTTTCAACTTGTATTACATGAGGCTTTTTACGCTTAAGAGTGCAGCAATTTTCAAGTATATCATAATAGTGTGGCAATAAATGTAAGAAAATGTTACAAACTTAAGTGAAAACGCACGGGTTTCCATTAACAATCTTATCGTCATGGCCAACTGAAGCTATTATTATCTGCCGATAGCATTAACGAAGTGTTTAAAACTAGAAACAAAATTATGTGTTAGCCAATGAATTATCGTGCATGCAAAAAATGTATAAACGTACTATTCCTCAGTTAGCTTGAATTTATTAGAAAACTACTTCTTATTGTATTTTTTTACAATATCTGCGGCATTCGTGTCTTTCATTAAAAATTTCAAACAAGCACAAAGAAAAAATTCATAAAAATTAAATGCATAATCAATTTACTTTTGCGTGCAAAAGAGCAGAGTGGAAATTGCAATTATAAAGAAGTGGAAGAATGAATATGAAAAACGGAACCATGCCGGGCTTGTTTGTCATTCAAAATATATGATCATAAACTGCGGAGACTGCTGGTTTAATATTTTAGATGTTTAAAGCCGCCATTAAAGTAATTTCTCTGAGGCTATATAAACGCTGACCGACGGGTCAATAAGAAGTCGAGTTCCAGGGTCGCGTTTTCGAATTTTTACGAGGCGAATTCGCATGAAAATACTATTTATCGTCTGAATCTAGGCCAAGCCATAAGCTTTAAAGTTTGAGGGGAAGCATTTTAAAGGATCTACATATAAAGGCACGAGAATGACAATTAGATAAGGATCAATTTTTCGAAACACTGATTTTTGAACGTGTGTGTTATCAAATTATATTTTATTGGTCACTTTTGCCATGGGATGCGTAGTTTTTTTATTAATTTGTCAGAAATAACATTATCGTTTAAAATTTTTAATTTTTGGGAAAGTGACACAACAAACGAAAAACATGAAACTACACCACTTGGATTTAAACAATTTTGACCTTGGACTTTAGTTCAGTAACCTCTAATGGTAACAGCCATGTTGCGAGTTCGCGTTTTTCAAAAATTTGAATTTTTAACGTAATTTCGAATTCATATACCTCAAAAATCTTTTAAAATTGATCTATATTCTGAACGTATCATTTTTCATGACAATATAGTGTCATCCTAATTTTGTAAATATGTTTACACTCGCAATATTGGGTCCACAATTTTGAATTATAAAATGTTGACCTTAGACATTCGTACACAACCCGTTTCAAAAGGATTAAGAATGTTCAGCTCGTACACTCACCCTCAAAACTAATTAATTCTGCAATAACCTATTATATAGGAAACAAGTCAGTTGACTGATTTGCAATCAAACTTAAAAACAAGCTGAATCTTAACTTTGAAGAAAAGCTTATTTGCCAAAAGTTATTTAATATTTCATCTTTTTGAGCTAGTTATTATCCTTGAAAATTCGGTGCAACTCTATTGGGTAACTTTTGATTAATAATGTCTTTGGGTTGGTTACCTTTGGTTTCGCAAAATTGGTTAACCCACTTTTCTTGAGTTAAATATGGCCTAAATTTAAGTCTGAATCATTTTTTAACTCTAGAATTATTTAGCAGTATGTACAATACAAACGGCCTTAATTCTATAAAGCATTATTTCATTGCTTTTATAGTATCTCCTTGTAGAACTGACACGAATCACTCATCTTGGACTTATTTAAGGCTAAATTCAGCTACTAGATGCGTCTTCCTTTGATTGGTCTTCGCAACATTGAAGAGCTCGTTACGAAGACCTGTGTCACCCACTCCTGAGAGTCGATAAATTTGAGCGACTCTTGATTTATTTCGCAGTTGGCAGCTCAGTCGTTAGACGTTAGCTAATAAAGCCCAGTAGCAGCTTCATCTTTGCTCACCGGAATCTGAAAGATGTCTCCATCCAGGCTTGCTTCGAAATAATACGAATCTCTTCCAACATCGACTACGAGATTTTGACCCCGGTTAGCATACCAATGGCGCATTATGTACGACGAGATGTGTCCGCTATTATAATGAATATCTCGCTGAGCGTTTTATAAAGCGTGCGCGTAAAAGCAAGCTTGGTATATTTGTGGTCACGTGTCTGTGTTACGACCGATATAATACATTGGAAGTATATCTATAACCTATGCATCTTTATAAATATTCACCTATATATGTACAACTAATACAAGAAAAATTATCACTGACTCTAGACTGGTCCACGGGGCAACGAGACGCCTCGGATGTCATTTGAATTTCAATGAATGATGTGGGTGCAAGTGTCGCCCGTATTCATTCACCGACATTTATTCACTCATGTGTGTACGTTACACTTACACACATGTCCTCATGACTCATAAACCATGTCAGATTCGTCCTCAACCACCTTTCCCCTTCCAGAATTTTTAACCTTATTCTTTTTCCAACCTAAGTGACAATCATACACGAGGAATCGCGCGAATGAGACAAATGCTGGCTCGTATTCCATAGCGAGCACAAAAGTCCCGCCAACAATGGAGGATTATCTCCGATCGTCCTTTGTAAAACGATTTTCCGTGACGTGGAACCATCCGTGGACAGTAATGTTGGTATCTATCACTCAAGATGTCCTCATCTATTTCAAGCTTCTCTTTCTTGCTATTAACTTGCCGATTTTTCTTCAACTTCAATGGAGCCCTTGACACTGAAAATGTCCTATTCAGCAGACAGGTCACGCACTCTTTTTCATATTAGAGATCAGAATTAGAGGTCACCGGTTAAACATTCTTCTCGAATTTCAATTGCTTTTCTACAGGATCTTATTCTTTGTAAAGACTGGATAATACTCTGAAATTATAATTTTTGACTACTTTGAATTTTAGATTTATTTGACTCGTTTAGGAAAAGTTTCGTGTCCGATTTTATGAAACCAAACTACCATTTTCCAAAACATCCATATCTCCATTTTGTAACCAAACTCAAGAAATTAAACACGCTATTTACACTCGCAGCTTAATCCAAATGTGAATCTCTACTTCTGACTGCTTCCAACGAACGCTAACAATACTTCTTGCCAAAGACAATACCCATTTTTAATGAGTGTTCACTGGACAAGAGAGAAAATAATTGTGGAGCACTACACTTTGTTACAGTGAAGAAGCAAAGCAGCTCGTTACAGTATGACATTTTTGTAATAATCATTACAGGGACAACTATTCTTGACCGGATGTGACGACTTGTATGGGAGAAAAGAAAAAAGTCCCTCACTGAAGTTTTACTTCCATCTAACCCACGGTTTATGACTCTATAGCAAACTTATCGCGTGAATCGCAAAGAAGAACCAATTTTCAGGTACACGCCATGCTAGCTATGAGCTGCAATGTCTTTTACCTTTTCGTTAATTTCTCCCTTTTTAAAATCCTTCCATTACTACATATGTGTATTCATTACCCGCCCCTTTAAAGCATTTTGGGTTCTTTTACTAACGTTCCAAAGTACAGACTAATACTATTTAGAAAACGTATAACGATAAATTGCATAGGCCTCGGATCGATTAGAGGGTTTCAGAAAAGTTCCATGTACACATACTCCATGTATGCTCACATACTCACAACAATTCTTTAGAAATATAGACTATGAGGTACAAGGTTCGTATTAGGAAGTAAAATTTGTAACATTTGTCGTTTGTTAGCGAAGAAAATTTAATCAACCTTTATGCAAGTATCAAGACACATACAATAGTAAACAATATTCAGAAAGTTAAATTTTATTCCTCCAAGCAAAAAATCCTAAGAGTTTTCAAATTGTATTGGCTCAAGCGAAATCAACTTTAAAGACAAGTCATAGACTAATAAGTTGAAGTTGTACGGCATACGCAAAACTTGGGAAAAAAGCATTGTGAAGAAATTCTATAAAATTATCTTGTTAGTTTTGTATTTCATGGATATATCTTGAATTTCTAAAAGATTTTGTTAATGGTATAAACTTAAATTATAATGATGTTGTTTTTCAATTTAGTTACCACTTGATGAAATTTGTTATAAAACTTTTTTATGTCATTGCAATACTGTTGAGACTGTACTAACGCTTTAAAATGAGAATTCTGCAGTTTTTTAAGTTCTGAATTCTAAAACATAAAATTTTCAAAGTTTAAATATTCGCACAAATCGAAACTAGTGAACTGTATAGTGAAGAAAATAGTAAAAAGTCAATCAGTCGCATGTTTCTTTAAAGGTCGAAAAAAACTCGTGCAATCCGAGGCCTGTAATTCTTGAGAAGAAAAATATCAGATCCAGTAATCGTTCAGAGATGTTCTTCTACGTCTTTTTTATCCTCCGCGATTAAAGTCTGATCGTAACTCACTCTATATCAACGAATCCTGGAGCAGGAATATGATGGAGGTAAATCCTGGACGAATGCAAAAAGGGTAACAATTCCTCCGTAGCCAAGACTTCTTTTCTTTTATTTTCTGGATATTATTGCCCTGATTTCTTCGACTAGTTGGAAACAAGCTCGTGCCTCATAACAAAAGGAGCGAGGATAAACCCGTACGAGCTTTTTATTGCCGGGTGCTTGCCGATTGCTTGGAAGTTAACAGCAAGGGAAAAATGGTATCGAAGCAAGCAAGGCAATTCCAAAGGCACGAGCTGGCTAGGAAGGGTTGCTAGTATAGCACCAACGAAAGACGAGCTTGTAATGGTTTCTAACGAGCAGGCAGGAGGCGTAGATAGCTAGATAATTACTAATAGCTACATTTACGGCCTTATCCAATTATTGGGCAAACATCAGAAATCCACAAGTCTTGCAATACGCACCTGTTGTCTTGCAAAACTTTCCAATAGAATTAAAGTACTTTGTGAGAAAAGAAAACTGGTCGCGGTTCTGAGATCTTCCGGGGTATAAGTCTCACTGAATCTATTAACTTCATCCCAGCTGCAACTCTATGTTTATAAATTTATAGCAATCGTTTTAAGTCATAAAAGACAGAATGCATAATCATACGGGTGGAGAATCACTTTCCTACTTTTTCACTTTCGACTTTTAATTCAAAGGTATCCTTCTTTGTAATTATCTGTAATTTAGAGGAGAAGAAAACCTCCTACTAGAGCTAAAAACTCATCAGACAGTTTCATTCAAAAGCTTTCCGAGCAACTAAATATTTTATGTTCGCAGCTTTTCATTAGAGCTTTAAATTTAAAAACGTATTTTTAAATCAATAGCATTGACATTTTTTTAAACTTTCAACACTTTAAGATAGTACGGGCCCGACAGTCCCATTTAAAAGTTAATACTCCCTATAGGTACAGATGCAAAAGTGATTTTGATTTCAACTATTCGACTGTGATATCATCACATTAGGAAGTGTTAGATATGAAAAGAACTACGTGGATTCACATATACATTAATTTCATTGATGTACTTTTCCGAGCGACCGTATCTTCTTCTCGATCGTAACGAGTGGTGCGCTTTATTGCCGATTGCATTACAAATAAGGACGTCCAGAATGAGACTCACGCATTCATTTATTTCTTATGCCAACTTTATCTTTCTGTTACACCTTTCAAATGGAATGAAAATTAATTTTGAGTGCTGATAAACTTCCCATCGGTGTAATTAATCAACCCAAAGCGACTACTGTGCAACAAACAAAAAAAGTAAGTCTTTGAAAAACTAGGCAGGGGTTAATTAATAGTTGCCTTTCAATTCTGAATCGAATTCTGCGCAGTGCATAAAGACTTTTAACTTTCAATTTCTCCAGGAAGAAAAACGACCCTATTACACAGATTATATCGCAAATTGTGCATTTCCCTATTTTCGAAATGAGTACGATAGTTATCATCTAATCCTTAAGACAATATAAACAATCTGCTGCCATTACGATTGAGCAAGTATATCTGGCTTCCGAAGCGTTTCGCCATATCGACGCTGAATCCACGGTGAAAAGAACAATGGCGTATATCTGTTAATCTTTACAGCTTGGCGAAGAAAAAAGTCATCCCGCTAAAATTACAAAGAACCACCCACCCACGTGAGAACCCATCCAACCACAAGCAAACCAACACCCTACAACATCCTTCCACAAATCCACACCAACCTCGATGCTCTATAACTGACTCGTATTCCGGCTTTTAGGTTCACCACCGAGCATTTGCATAATGATAATGCATTTGCATAATCACAATGATAACCCGACGGTGATCCGACTACTCACACTGAAAGCCGGTAGTGTGGATCAGCAAGGGTTTATAGGCTTGCATATACACATCGCGTAGGTCCATAAACCCTGACTTACATGCTCGCAAAAGTGTAACTCGTTCGAGCCAACATTGTAGAGGGTTCTGGGAAAAGTACTGACCAACATAAATTCAAGAAATGTCTCACAAACTGAGAAATTCTTGCAATTTAAAATATCAACGAACGTAGATAACGAGATACAAGTATAATGATGATTCAAAAAGAATTAAAGCTTTGTAATTGGACCTCTGTCACCAAGTGTCTTTTTTTCAAAGACGAAAGGTGTCAATTTCTTCCCTGCATCCTCTATCTATAAGCAAGCCCCTCTTGAGGAAGCTCGTGTACATATACAGTGAATATATCGCGCACGGTGTAAAAGGTCGCCGTACACACGTATGGGAACGAAATAGCCGGCAATTTGCAGGTTTACGAGTTATTTCACAATGGCTGCAAAGTATAGTTCTACAGTATTACTGCCATGGTAGCTGGGCCCAGCACGAAGAGGGCAGCTCGCTTGCTTGTGTGGGTACATTACTTTGTTGGTACAGTGAAGAGATACGCCAAGTTGGCTTGGTTTTGCTCGAAACACTTTTATATTCGGGGTTGTCTGCCTTCTGGTCAGCCCAAGGCAGTCCCGGGATCCCAGTACCCTATTTCAAGACAATAACCAACTGACTATAAACCTGTCGGAGGTACTTTTATCTTCGACTTACCATAGTCTCAGCGTCTAGACTGCTGCGATTTGAATCTCGGGCATGCTAATTCGTGAATGCCAATCGAATCGATTTATCCGGAACTATACTGAAACTCAAACTTGCATTTTATAGATTTAAGCCTACTTCGATCTCAACGAGACCTTCAACTTCTACGACAAAACAAATAAAATTTATATCTCGCTACACGATGAAGAAAGACTACAAGTCTAGGATACCGTTGTTAAAACTGTTAATTCTAGAGTAGTTAAGTTCAATTTGTTCTCGAAAAAATCTTAAGTAGCCAATTTACTTAAAACTTTCAGTTTTCCGTAATAACTACATAAAACAGCTTCCACTTTGTTCTCAGAGTACATCATTATGATGATCATTTTGAAAACTAAAACGACACTGACCTTTGTTTTCAGAGTTACTTTGGATCCTAATGATCCTTTGATCCTAATTTTGAACGCTAATCGACCAAGATTATTTAGTACTGAATACGTTAAATCCTCGATCGTGCGAACGAGGTTAAGACACAGGGAGATCAGAAAACACAAAAATAAAAAGGGTTTAAGGGAGCAGTGGAAACTATACCACCAAGGAGAAAGATTAAAGACCCTGCAAGTACGCCCCCACAGAATGATGGATGCGATCCGAGACGCGAGTACCCCGCTCTTGAGTAGGTGGAGCTTTCCATTTTCATTCCTCTCCTTGTTTCTCTCATTTTAACATTAGCATCTTTTGCATACGAGGAGTACACGCGTCAAACGACCCTCTTCCAGATCGACGCATATGGAGCGTTTGTTCTGAAGACCATAATCGATTATGGTCTCTACAGAAAAAACGTTCCTGCGAAATGGGTTTGTAGAGTCCCGATGAAACCAAACTGCCCATTTCATTTGCAACCTTTTAAACCTGGAAGTTAACCTTTTGTGGATACCTAAATTCCTTCAAAACAGACAGATCAATTACAATGTAGATCATCTACAGACCATTTAAGAAACAAACAATTCTAAAGGGAACAATTATGGTACTAATGTTCTCACTAGGCAAAATGTTTGACACCTCACTAATAGATTAATTACAGATTACATCAGCTACAAAAATGAGTTAAAGAAAGACGCCCAAACAGATGATTTGAATAAACGAATTACAATGCACATAAGCAAACAAGACTTTAAGAAATGAACAGTTCCACAATATGGAGCGTTAATTGCACTTATGGTGCTGTTCTAACTAGGATTGGATAGTTTAATATAATAGATCAATTACAATGTACATCATCTATAGACAGTTTAAGAACAAAACAATTCCGCGTAGAGCAATTTATCTTCGGTGGTAAATTTTTATCTTGAGCCACGGCGAGAGATACAGGTCGTTCATTAATGATGCCTAACCTTCGGTGGGCGACACAAAGCTTGGGGCTTTAATGTCGGTGTGGCGGTACGCGCAAACAATCTAAATGGTAATCCAACACCACACCCTCTTTGCAAAAACCAAAAACTTCCGACGGTCAGTTCATCGGACCTGTGTCCGAATACGCAACGCGCATGTGCGAACTGATGACGGCAAAAAGCGTTAACAAGGCTGCGATGGCTGCCATGTATCCGAATGGCTGATTCTATATGACTGCCACCCTATCTCTCTTCTTTCGCACCACCCTCAGTTCACCATTAGACATTAAGAAGGTCGGCCCGTGCGCGGTAATTATCTCGCCTCGGTGTAAAAATAATAATTAGCTTCGCAGTCGTTGCATTAATTAAACACCGACACATTTGGTCTGAATTATAAAGATTTTATAGCATCGGTCACGAGGGCCACAAACTCACGCCCAATACGATCTTCATTCTATCAATCCTAGGATTCGTTTTTAAAATAAATTCCAAACATTGGTGAGCATAAACTACATAAAAAGAATTGATCAAAAGATGATCAGCTACCAAGTTGAGATAATAAGAAGGAATGTCAAAGCATCTTGAGTTGAGTATTAGAAGATAAAGGAATTTCAGCCGTGATATTTGGTAAAGGTGTAGAGTAAGTTACTTGCCTGACGCACCTGTTTGAACTGCTCCTCGAAGCTCCAGCTGGTTTGTTGTTGATGTGAGTTTCCTTGCGCATTACTTTGTGAATGGTTGCTACTCTCACGTTCACGGGTCTCGATACCGTTTCTGGCGCTACCCTGTGACGATTCGCTGGAGTGTGAACTAGCAGATGACGCCATAGCATTGCCGATACCACCACCACCCCCGTCACCGGTTCCTCCACCGCCAGGTTGTGAATGACTATTTTGACTATGATGATGTGGAGGTAGAAATGCTGACGGTGGTGGAAACGAGAATGGAAGACCAAAGTTACCACTTCCGATGGCTGCTTGCAAAGCCTCCAAACCGTTTTTGTTATTCAGTGCCTCCAAGTCACTCTGGAAAGAAAAAATAATAATTTAATTATTTTTGGATTTACAAAAGTCATTACAATGAAACTAAATGTTCAAATAAAGTTTCTAAAGTTGAAACATTAATCAAGTACTTAAATGAAAAACCGAGCTCAGTCTCAAGTATAAATTTTCGCAGTAAGCAGAAGGAAATAAATTAACGCTTCCCTGGGTAAAACAATCGTACCTGACACAGCAGCATTTAAATCTCACAGCAATGTCTGCTGACCCCGAAAACTGTCGACCTACGGTTGCAACTCTTTCTCTTTAATAGTCGTCGTTAAAAATACTCTTTACGTTCCTCTTGTTAACCCTAAACGTTCAACGAGTCAAAATAATCATCGCTTAAATTTCTCGCAGGATTGTACAAGATGAAATAAGCATATACGAGTCATTGTAACATTGTAATATTACATTCTCGATGACAGACGACAAATTCTATCGATTAAGCTCTCTGTTTCTTGAGGAAATGATTTACTGCTGTCGCGCACAGGTGTGCGAGTTTCTTCGCAGTTTACGTTGGAACTCGAGGCTAGATTTAGGGGCTTTGTTACGATGCGAGAAACAGGGAGAAAGCCCCTTAAAAATATCTATTGCTCAGTTAAGCGAGTTTATGAGGACTCAAATCTATCAGTGTGTTAGTTATTTTAAGTGAATGGAAATTTAGAAGTGAAATTGTTGTAATTTCTGTTGAACGTGAGTTTAAAAAGTTGTAAGTTGTGAGAATACCCACAAATATAATATTACGTTCTATTTCTTAAAAATACAAGTTTAAACAAATTGATCAGTTACCTGAACTCAAGATTATCGCTAAAATATACCAAAAAATGTACCTTTTTTCTAGATTAACAACGACTCCTTCCTGGTTATTGAAATTGAACAAATTCGTGCTTGAAGAGCCGAAAACATTTATTTGAAGTATTCAAATTTCAAAACTTAACAGTAAATTACATAATTCAATTTTCAAGTACACTCGTCACTATTAAGTAAATTAGAATTCGGAACCTCAATAGGTAAAAAATGAATCATTTAATTTAAACTAATAAATGAAAGAAGCTTTCAATATTGTAAATCTCAGAAATTGAGCGATTTTAAATTAGACATTAGTTGTCATTAGAATTGGACAATTTCGGGAATAAACATTTAAAAAAGTACATTATTTAATTTGTAATATTCTGGGTTAAATAATTGAAAATTTTAATACTTTAAAACCAAAGCTTTCAAATTCAAGCTTTCAAAACAAAAATATTTTAAATTTGAGGCTTTGAAGCATCCTTTTATGAAGAATGAGAAATCCAAAACTGTTTCATTATAAATTTAAAATTTCAGAATCGAACATTTTAAACTTAATTAACTTCAAAATGAGCGAAAATATTACCTATTAATTGTAAAAACTTAAAAAATTATAATTTAATGTTTAAATAGCAAGTGATAGTTTTGATACACCTACTGTACTAAGAATTTATAAGACTTTTGAAAAAAAATTAATTCATTTTCACTTTCAAACACGAATATCTTAAGTTTTTTAAAATTTTAAACTCTATGAGAAGCCAGAAAAATTAATACCATCCATATACTTGCATTCAAAATTAAAAAACTTAAAATAAAGAAAAGGAAAAAAGGCAACTTCTTAACCTCATTTTTTAAAAGTAAACAATTTTGAGACTTGGGTTTCTGCACTGCATTATTTAACATTTTAAACTGTTGCAAACTATGCATTTCAAACTCAGTCATTGCCATTAGAAAATTAGAAGAATTTCAAGGAGAACCCATTGAAAATTTCATAATTTCAAGACATTGAATGACAATTAAAAAAATGGATTTTCCATTAAAAATGAGAAAAAATTGCCTGCCAAAAATAAATTCACTGTTATTATCCCCTTTTCTCTTGGTTTATATTAAATACTTTGCATTGACTTTTACCGCACAGAAAAATTTCAGAAATTTTAGTTTAAAAATTAAACATGTAGTTGAAATGTTTATTTTTTCAAAAAATAAAATTCGAATAATGTTTCGAATAAAAAATGTCGAATCGAATGAAAAAAACTACTTACCTCCATTTTTAACTTTGCGAGAAAGCTGGGATGGTGTGAACTCATGAGGTTGTTTAAATGCGATATTGGAGTCGGTGTGCTGATTGGGACGGAATTGTTTTCCGGTGATGTGTGGCTGTTTCCTTGAAGGGGCTGTTGTGGAAGTTCCTCTCCACTTTCTTCATCTTGTAGGTCAGGGTCTGATAAGTCCGGGTCTTCTTCTTGGTGAGACTGAAAAATGAAAAATAAAAAATATATTATATATTTCGGCAAAAGCTTCAGTAAAAAGATAAAAATTTTACATAGAAAAAAAAATGTAAAAAACGATGTAGATGCACCAGGCCTTTTTGACGATTAAGCTAGGTAGCAAGTGGACGGTCAGGTGGACGGCCATTTTAGAAAATTTATAGGTCGCTCGATAGGCGATATCAACGCTTGACTATAATTGTGTGGAAGGAGGACACATTAAGGCAGGCGAACACACAAGCATTAAACATTAATTAGCAAAATGGCGATTTGCTTATAATTTGAGATAGCTGTTATCAAAATGCGTTATTATTATTATTATGCGACGGAGTTCATAAGTATTTTATGGCAGCACATCGTTCTGTACGAATGGACTTAAAACGACAGAGTAACTTTGTTTAGCGGAAATACGATATTCGCCGTGTAAGTTTCATAATGCAATACATTATTAACAAGGTATCGCGTAATTACGTTGTTTTTCCAAATAGACTAACAAAGAGAAAAAGTTGCCCTTGCAATCGTCGAAGTTACCAATTTCTCATGTTGCAGCCACAAATTAACTTCTCTTAAAAACTTCGCGATAACGGATCTTACTGTACTTTCATTTAATAATATTCCATGCTCTTAAATTCCAGTTGTCTTTAGCTTTGTCTGTTGTAATTAAATTGTTGTACAAAACTTTCTTTACCCTTTTGTAGAATATAACTAACTGAATGTTCCGGAACTATGAGGGGCTATCCCACCAAATTCTCAAAATTCACTTTTTTTGCTTCTTGTACTGTCCAATGTGTCCTACGTGTCGTGCTTTTTTCAGAAAGTGAAAAAATTGAATTTATTTTTTCGAATAAAATAACAAAGTTCCTCATGGAACTATCCCAAGACGTACTACGATACTAAGAAAATATTTTTGTGTTTATTTTTCGTTCAAAACTACATACAAGAACCAGCTGTTTGTCAACAAGTAACGTGCGTAAGTATTCCTCGTTGTTTTTTTTTCGTTTTAACGTGATTAATTATTTGGACATAGTTTAAATAAAAAATTCCCCTAAAGTCGGAGTTTCGCCTAGGAAAATGAGGAAAAGTGTCAATCGTATGTTAAATGCAGCGCTAATGTAGGCGTGGATTCATAGTAAAAAAAAATTTGAAATTATACCAAAATCAATATCATCTTGATATACAACAAAAATAATGCCGAAATCAAGAGCATTTCGATCGGTCGGAATGAATGCTTTTGATATACAACAAAAGTGAAACTGAATTCAAGAGCAAATGAACAAATTTTGGTATTAGAAAATATCACCTGTTAAGGTTAGTTGTCACTTGCGTGCGGTTAGATACAATTTTTAGGTATGATATTGAACCGAGTGAAAAGATTATTATGATCTCGAGAGTCAAATGATCGTTGGAGCAAAACGCTCTGCAATAAAATTAATCCTTTTTTTTTACTGTGTTGAGGGTGAGCATTTATGTTCGCCGAATACCTCTTGGTATAGCCCCCGGGAAACTTTGAGCGCCCAAAGTTACAGAAATATTACAAATATTGCTCTGTAACCGTGATATGTTGTGGATTATACTATTTTCTTTCAGTATTGTTAGCGCTAGACGAATATTACACGAAAATAACCAACGATACAGTTTTTTTGTTCTCTTGACAAATTTACCGAATAAGGGTTGGCGCCTTATGGTTTCCGAACAGTCAACTTTCTCTGGATTTAGAAGTGATAGTTAAAATATGAATGCAGAGTTTGAAGTTGTAAAACTGAAAGTTGTATTCTCACGGTCGTACAATAATTGAGCTATCTAAGGTTGGTCGATATGGAAGTTCCTGTGTTATAGTGCAGAAATTACATCGTGAGACTGTTCGCTCACCGACCGATAAGACGGTTAATGTGTCCTGTCATCAACGGCCATTTTCCTCCTTTAAAATCCTGCCTTTTATGCCTCGCCCGCATATTTATCATCATTTATCGCCCATTAATACTAGTAATCAAGCATTTCCGCTCAACCCCTTTGATTATGCTTCCTTATATTGAAGTCTATATAAATATATAAATTATATAATAATTTTCAAACTATTTTTAATTATTAGTTTTTACTCATAAGGTTGTTTATGACCTATGTAAGTCTTTAGACATTTTCTTTTACCAATAAAATAATAAATTTGTTCTACATTTTCTATAAGCTCTTTATATATATACATATATGTAAAGATAAAGATAAGCTCTAAAAGTAAAAAATGAGCCACATAATCAGCTACACAATTTCAAGCTTGACGTAATCGTTTCAAATAACGTGTGAAATTCATTCACCAGTATGATGGATTCCAAGAGGTTTAAGGAACAAGCGATAGAAACCGAATGATAAAGTAGGAGACGTGGGAAAAAAATGAATAGTTCTAAATTTAACCGATTCTTGAGGGTGGTCCACGCTCGAAACCACTTGTATCATTTGTTAAGCTTAACCAAATCAAAGTCACGTTTCCATTTGCTTTCCTCATAGCAAAATAAAAATGCGTGCGTTTGGTTTAATATATCAAAGAATATTTAAAGACTTGAAAACTGAAGCAATCTGAATTTCACGTTTCTGTCGTATGATGTGGAAAATTACATTATTAAAGTACCCAAATTCGCAATGATTTAAATTTCAAACATTTTCATGTTCACTTTGAATAATTGTGATATAATTTTTTTATCTTTCCGCATTTTAAATATTTTATTTAGAAAATTTCTAAACCCTATAGATATAACAAATATCCGTTTTCTAAAAAAAATTTAAACTTTACGGAATGTAAGTTTAAAGTTATAAACTAATTTAAAATTGCAAATATTTGTATAGTTCCTAGTTAAAATTGTACTGTCTTGAATCCAGCGAACAAATTTGGACAACCACCATAAAATGTTCTTATATTGCATTTTGAAAAAAATTTGAATTTTCCTAAGAGAAAAAAATTCTTTTTTTTTGAAACAAATGAAAAAGAGGAAATAAAAATTAGAAGGCAACAAACCTAATCTCCTTACCTATGTTTTTTATTTCTCTCGTCTTTTTTATTTTTACTATTATTAAATCACAATAAAAAAACATGTGTTAAACATATTCTCCAACATTTCAGCACTCAAACAGTACAAGCAAGAAAAATTCGAGTAGAACGGAACAGCAACGAAACCACGATGCCTGACATCCGCGAATCCAGTGAGTCAGTGAGAGAGCATCGTGGTTTCGTTGCTATTCCTGCCTGTTCAAATTTTTCTTGCCTTGATAAGGGCGCTGTATAAGTGCCGAAACGTTGGTCATTATTTTTTGCAAATGTTTTTTTTCTATTGTGATTTAACAATAATAACAGGAAAAAAGATGAAAGAAATAAAAAAAGAAGGAATAGCATTTTTTCGGTTGCCTTCGCGATTTTCTTTTCTTTTAAAAAAAAATGTTGATCTTTTTTCAAATTGCAATAGGAACATTTTATGCTGGTTCTCCAAATTTTGTCGCTGGATTCTTGGGTTTATTTTCAGAAATTCTGCACATTAACTTGATTATTGGACGTGAAATAGAATTTTAAATTTGATTCTAATCTCATTTAAACTTCCTAAATTTAAAAATTCAAATAATTAAAATTTCAAGTTCCAATTTAATTTTCGTCACACTTTTATTTTATAACTACAAATGGTAATATTTAAAGGATTATGATTTCCAATTGATTATTGTAAATGACTTTAGTTGGAAATTGCACAATATTAAGTGTTCAAAATCATATATCAGATAGGACAAATTGAATTTGGAAAAAAACAATAAAACAATTTGAACTTTTTTAGGCACTTGAAATTTTGGTTTTTCTTTACGAAAAAAAATTGGCTACGCCACTGTCTAGAAATTCGCGATTTATTTTTTTGTTGGAGATCGGACCACTCCCTCTTGTTTGCACAGGGTGACAATTTTACCTGTGTTCCTAATGATAGGTCATGGAGGAAGATGACAAATTTATGTCCTTTGTTAGTTCATTTTATACAAATTATACCTTTATCTTATTGATAAATTATACAACAAGAATTAGGTGCTTATATGAAAAAGGCAAATAATTGGCGATGCAAAACAGTTGCACATAATTAGGGAGATGAAAACCATTGTGATTCTCAAACACCGTTTTTAATTTTCTTGTTTCGAAGATTATTTGCTTGAGTAAAAATGACCTGAATTAAAATACAAGCTTTTTATAATTAAATATTGAAAAAGCAAATAAAAGGCGTTTTCTCTCAATAAGGGTGTTCAAATGTCGATTATGATTTTCTGGAGCTTTCAGGGAGGTTCGAACCGCGCCCACTTGTTTGCGCAGTGTGACACACTTACCTGTTCGTGCCAACGATAATACAGGGCGTACCGACGAACCCATGTTTTTCCCTATCACGTCGCATCGAAACTTTATAAATACAGAATTAGATTATAAAGGACTCTAACCCTTTTTTATCTAAATAAAGAAAAGGACTATCCACCTGTCAAGTCTGTATGCATTTTCATCTCCTTCTATTTCGCTGTCTCCAACTCAATCCAGACACCTACATTCGTCTGTCACCCTTATTCAGAACAACAGTTAGTCCGGATGTTGCCACCCGTCATTTGCTCATAATTATTGAAATGAAGGAAGACGCCAGGTCTCACTTTCAGAGATCTTCAGATTTGCTGACTGTAGACTATAGTCTACAGTCTATACTATAGGAGTATACTCCTGCAGTATAGCTATAGTCTACAGTCTACACAACCTTTGGAAATATACGGTCTTGATGTTTTGCATAATTGGTGGGAGGTGTCACATCTTTTGCCAGTTATTATTAAAACGTAGTAATAAATAATATGCAAAAACTATGAAGGCTTTGAACTAGTCTATGCGAGAGAAAACTCTTTTGGACAAAGTCAACAACGAGATAATCCTTAAAGAATGTGGCGCGGAAGAGACGCTAGTTGACACATGGGAAAGAAATCGGTTAAGATGGTTCGGGCATGTTGAGAGAATGAAGGGTGA
>JAAAKG020012615.1:5368-20888 GCA_010014905.2 Druon quercuslanigerum | reverse complement strand
AAAACTTTTAAAAATTCCTAAGAAATATAAGAAATATTCTTTAAAAAATGGTAAATCTTTTTGATTCTATTAAAATACCTTCAAATATTTCAAGACCCTTCAAATTCCTTGAAATTCTTTAAAGATTCTTTAAATAAATAATAATTTTTTAAATTGTTGAAATAGATAAAAAAAAATTGCTTCGAATTTTTTAAAAGTCTACTAAAATACCTTCAAATATTTCAAGTCCTTTCAAATTTCTTCAAATTCTTTCAAGATTCATTAAGTAATTAATAATACTTTAAATTATTGAAATAAATTAAAAATTCCTTGAAAACTTTTTACAAAATCCTTGATTTTTTGTAAAGCTTTTGAAAAATCCTTGGAAATGTAATAAGTATTCTGAAATCTTTTCAATCGTATGGATTCTGTTAAAATACCCTAAAATACTTCAAGTCCATTCGAATTCCTTGAATTCCATTAAAGATTCTCGATACAATTAATTATTTTCAAACTATTGAAATAAATTAAAAATGCCTTGGAATCTTTGACCATAAATAAATACCATCAAAAATCGTGATCTACGGCCTGCATTAAATTACAACTTTCATTTATTTAAACCACTAGAAATTTTCACTAGAAAATTGCTTGCATCTAATTTTTTCCGACAAAAATAATTTTCAACGTCTCAAGAAAACAGGCTCCAAAAAGATCGTAAATCATAACCTCAGATTATGTCAATTTTTGCATCATTTTTTTAATACAATAAAATGGAAATAAAGATAAATAAATGAACCTACCTCATTTTATTTATAGTGTGCTTTCACAAATCAGCCTAATTTTCCTTTTATTCCCAAATTTTATCAACAAATCACTTAAAAAATACTGTTTTGGAAAATGAAAAATTTTATTGAATTTTTCGACATGTTCAAACACGCGCAAATTGAAAAAGAGGCAGGTTGCGCCATCCGTAGGAATTTAGTAACAATAATTCACCAAATTTCGAACAGCGCCATCTCCTGGCACGCGGTTGACGGAAACGGAACCGGGGTGTGAGACGTTTTGGCTTGATTACTAGCCGGTTGGAGTTTTAAAGGATATTTTTATATCTCGACCTTCCAAATAATTTTTTTCACTAGAGGATCGTCAAGCAAAAGCCGCAAAAATGGTAAGACTTTAATTTTCCTTTTTATAGCTATGTAAACATTGTTTATTTTCTAGCGTCTTTGACATAACCTCTAAACTATCGAACCTTTCTCTTTATAACGATTTCTAGTCACAGTTTTACTAAGATAGCTTTATTTTTTATATAAATATAATTAAAATGAAGTAATTAATTCTACACTTTTATAGTGGGGATAATAATGCTATCGAAAAAAGTCGATTTATGAGGTTATGTGAGAAACAAGTTTTGGAGCAAAATTTTTCTGCTTTGAGATATTGTGATTCAACGCAATTAAGTTCGTGAAAAACTAGAATTTACGTTCTCTTTACGTTAGTCTCAGGATTTCTCTCCCAATTTAATGATTTTATTACATTTTCAAGATTTTAACTACTCGTAAATAGCGAATGAAAAATATTTTTTGGTTTAAAAGTCAACTACTTCGTTAAAGTGGAATGACTTTGTTAAAAAAATCATTTTTGATTGTTGATGACTCATGACTTTAGTTAAAAACTCCCTTTTTTTGTTCAAAATTTAACTATTTTGTTCAGATTTTTATTGAAAATTAATTTTTTAATATAAAAACTTCACTATTTCATGTTTGGTTGAACATGAATCTTCGTCAATCAAAATTCAACTAATTTGTTTTAAAATTTCTATATTTTCTTGAAACTTTGTCTTTTGTGGTAAAACAATAATCGTCCTGGTCATAATTCACCCTTTTCGTTTAAAAATCCATTAAAATATCAAATATTTGGTTAAAAATTATTCTTTTTTTATATAAAAAATTAAACTTAAAATTAAACTATTTTATTGGTTTTGTTTAAGTTATAATTTTTAGTTGAAAAGTCATCTGTTTTGATGAAAATACGTCCTTTTTTATGTTGAATTCACCTGTTTATTTGGAGATTAAATTTTTTGTCAAAAATTCAAAATTTGTCAAAAAAATTTTGTTAATAATTCATCTCTTCTGCTTGAAAAATCAACTATTGTATTGTAAATGCAACAGTTTTTTTTTGCAAAAAAAGTTTTTATCATTGAAAACTGAACTATTTTGTTGAAAATTCAATTATTTTATAAATAATTCCTCTTCTCGTATTGAAAATGTATAATTTATGTTAAAAAATATATTCATTTGGTTAAAACTAACCTTTTTTGTCGTTAATTCTTCTTTTTGAATTGTAAATTTGAACTATTTTGTTAATAATTCATCTCTTCTGCTTGAAAAATCAACTATTATATTGTAAATGCAACAATTTTTTTGAAAAATAATTTTTTGACATTGAAATCTGAACTATTTTGTTAAAAATTCAATTATTTTTATAGATATTTCCTCTTCTCGTATTGAAAATTTGTAATTTATGTTAAAAAATACATTCATTCGGTTAAAAATGAACTTTTTTGTCGAAAATTCTTCTTTTTGAATCGAAAATTAAACTATTTCGTTTACAAAATCGTCTCTTTTGTTTGAAATATTTAATATTTGGTTTTAAATGCAATTCCGTATTTGCAAAATAATTTCTAGTAGTTGAAATTTCAGCCAAAGAAAAAAGGAATTTTCAACTAAATAGCTCAATTTTCAACCAAAGAGGCGAATTTATCATTTAAAAAATGAAACATTTAACTGAAATAGTTACATTTTCAGTTAAAAAAAATATTAATTTTGATCCAAAAAACAAATTTAAAAAGTTCAATTTTTGGGGAAAAAAATTAATTTTCATATAAAGAAATGTCGAGTTTTCAACCGAAAAAGATTAATTTTGAAAAAATTAACTTTTATCGCAAAAATTTCATTTCATTTACATTGATAAAAAATAATAATCTACAAATTTTAGCATTTTTAACAATTATAAATTACGGAGTTCAAAAATTAATTTTAAGTTCCAAAAATATAAATCCACGGTAACATTATCAACACTCTAAATTATAGAATCAATCAATGAACTTTAAACATTTTCCCAGGAAAATTGAAAGTGATTTTTCATGCTGAAAAGTTATTTAAACAGAATATTTAAAACGATTTTAAAATATTTCCAAAATCGTCAAAAAAGATTGCGCAAGATTTGAAGAATTTTTTTTAATTTGCAGGATTTTCTAAAACTTAAGGGGAAAATTTGATTCATTAAAAAAATATATAGAAGTCCTGAAACAAATTCCAAACATTTTGTTTAAATTACTTAAAATAATTTTAATTTTAAATTAATTTTGAATCGTTTCGAAACTTCAGCCTCCTAAAATTACTCAGATTTTTGCTACAAATAATAAGTCTTCAATTATTATTTGTGCATAAAAATTCATTAATTTTGCTTACAAAATTAAATTTTGTTTAATTAAATGGGCTAAAAAGTGAATAATTTAGACTAAAACGATGTTTTTAAATAATTAAAAGCCTTTATATATGAAAATATTATTATTAAGTTACTTTTTCAGTTGAAAATTGTTTATTAAGTATTAATCTTGAAATTCTTAAAGTTTGAACGAATTTAGAATCGTTTTATCAAACAAATTATTGTTCAGTTTCTAATACTTAAAGTATATACCCATTTGAAAAATTATTTATTTTTTTATATTTGCAGTTAATAAAATAATACTGTTTTTTATCAAAAATTGTCAACTTCTAACGCTTTTAATTATTAATTGTGCCTATTTGAACCGAAATTTCTTGAAGTAGATAAAATAATTGCTTGGAATCTTTTAAAAGTCCTCTGAGATATTGCAAATCTTTTAAAAATCCTTGAAACTTTTAAATGCTCTTAAAAATTCTTTAGAAATTTAAGTAACATATCATAAAAAAATTTGTAAATCCTGATATTCATTAAAGATTCTTTCAGTAATGATTAATTCTTTAAATTATTGAAATAAATTAAAAATGCCTTGGAATATTTTTTAAATCTTGGGCAGTATTACAAATATTTTGAAAATCTTTCAACCTTTTCAAAAACTCTTGAAAATTCATTAGAAATTTAATAAATATCTTAACATCTTCTAAATTTTCATCTTAACATCATTTAAGTTTAAATCATCTAAATTTTTTGGATTCTCTTAAAATACATTAATATATTTTAAAATATTTCAAAATCCTTGGAATTCTTTAAATTATTGAAATTATTTTTAAAATGCTTGGAATGTTTTATAAACATTTTCTCAAATATTTCAAAACTTTTAAAAAAGCCCTGAACTTTTTTTGAAGCCTTTGACAACTTCTTAGAAATGTAGCAAATATCCTATGATTGTTAAAATCCTTTGAATTCTGCTAAAATACCTTAAAATTATTTAAAGATTTTTTAAATAATTAATAATTGTTTAAATTATTGACATAAATTAAAAATTCATGTAAATATTTTTAAATACTCTTAGGATATTTTATATCTTTTAAAATCCCTACAAATTATTGAAATAAATTAAAAATGCCTTGGAATATTTTTTAAATCTTGGGCAGTATTACAAATATTTTGAAAATCTTTCAACCTTTTCAAAAACTCTTGAAAATTCATTAGAAATTTAATAAATATCTTAACATCTTCTAAATTTTCATCTTAACATCATTTAAGTTTAAATCATCTAAATTTTTTGGATTCTCTTAAAATACATTAATATATTTTAAAATATTTCAAAATCCTTGGAATTCTTTAAATTATTGAAATTATTTTTAAAATGCTTGGAATGTTTTATAAACATTTTCTCAAATATTTCAAAACTTTTAAAAAAGCCCTGAACTTTTTTTGAAGCCTTTGACAACTTCTTAGAAATGTAGCAAATATCCTATGATTGTTAAAATCCTTTGAATTTTGCTAAAATACCTTAAAATTATTTAATGATTTTTTAAATAATTAATAATTGTTTAAATTATTGACAGAAATTAAAAATTCCTTGGAATCTTTTTAAATACTCTAAGATATTTTGAATCCTTTGAAGTCCCTTAAAATTATTGAAATAAATTAAAAATGTCTTAGAATCATTTTTGAAAACTCCCCTGAAATATTGCAAATGTTTTGAAAGTCCTTGAACTTTTTAAAAACTCTTGAAAATTCCTAAGAAATTTAAGAAATATCCTTTTAAAAAATTGTGAATCTTTTTGATTCTGTTAAAATACCTTCAAATATTTCAATTCCTTTCAAATTTTCAAAATAGTTTTTAAAGTTTTAACCGGGCTTTCAACTTTAGACGCTTGGAATGTTTAATTGTTTAAGTCTGCAATACTGCATTTTGAAAATCTTTCAATTAAAAATGTACGCTTGAAAATAAAAATAGAAGATTTTTGAAGCAAAATATTTAAAAATTACGCATTGTAAACTGAATGATATCATAATTGGAACAGATATTAATTCAACTATTTGTTTTTAAACTTGGACCGTGAATAATGTTTGCGAACCGGGATATTTCATAAAAAGATTATTCTTTTCGATATCTGAAAGAAAATTTTTTAATTTTTCCCCTTTTTTTACCTCTTTTTGCGCTCTGATGCCTGCAATATTCATAAAAAAAATCTTGAATGTTTATTCTGCAGACGATCGGAAAGAACAACAAGATGTTACAGCACATCAATTACAGAGTGCGAATCATTTTACAAGACTCGCGAACATTCATCGGGACGTTCAAAGCTTTTGACAAGCACATGAATCTGATTCTCGGCGACTGCGAAGAGTTTCGTAAAATTAAGCCAAAGAATACAAAGCAGCCGGAAAGAGAGGAGAAGAGAGTGCTTGGATTTGTTTTGCTCCGAGGCGAGAATATTGTTTCTCTGACAGTGGAAGGTCCACCGCCTCCAGAAGAAGGCTTGCCGCGAGTGCCGATTCCTGGTGCAGCACCTGGTCCTGGAATGGGACGTGCCGCTGGACGCGGAATGCCGGCAAATGTTTCCGGTGTTCCGGCCGGACTTCAAGGACCTGTTCGTGGAGTTGGTGGTCCCTCGCAGCAAATTATGACACCTGGAGGCAGAGGTCAAGTTTCTGCACCTCCACAAATGCATCCGGGTGGTCCACCTCGAATGCCAGGCGGCCCTCCACCTGGAATGATGGGTCCACCACCAGGCATGATGGGTAAGATTTTTTTTTTCAAACTTTACACTCTTCTTGCACTTTTTTCCCATTTTTTAAAAACAAAAAGTACTTTTTTACCCCTTGTTCTTAAGAAAATTCCCATTTTTTCGCTTAAATGCGAACTGTGAATTAATAATAGAACCTAATAAGAAATTCTTGGTTCAGAATTAATCCTGTTTCTTATTCGGTTAAAGGCTCAACTATTTTATGGAAAAATTGTCGTTTTCTTTTTTTCAATTATAAGCATTTTAAATTAGGATTTAAAAAAAATTTGTTTTCTATCTTTATTAATATTAATTAGATTATTTGAATTTCGCATTAAACAGCATCTTCTTCAGGAATGCTACAATATAAAACCAACCATATCTCTAGAAGATTAATAATATTAATGAAAAAAAAAGTTAAACACATTTAGTTGAGTTTTCAAATCAAAAAGATAAATTTTGAACTTACAAAATGAATTTTTAACTAACGTGATGAATCTTCAAGGAAACATTAATTTTGAACCAAATAGTTGAATTTTTAATCCAGAATATTAATTTTTCACCAAAAATGACTCATTTTCAACAAATTACATGAGTTTTCATTTAGAAAAAAATCAATTTTCCACCAAAATTAAAAAAGATAAATCAGTCAAAAAGATAAATTTTAAACTTACGAAATGAATTTTTAACTAAAATGGTTAATCTTTAAGGAAGAATATGAAGTTTCAACCAAAAAGTTGAATTGTTAATCTAGAATAATTTATTTCTATCAAAAATGACTCATTTCCAACAAGTTACATGAGTTTTCATTTCAGAAAAATCAATTTTCCACAAAAATTCAAAAAGATAAATTTTGAACTTACGAAATGAATTTTTAACTAAAATGGTGAATCTTTAAAAAAAATGCATTTTGAACCAAATAGTTGAATTTGTAATCCAGAATATTAATTTTCCACCAAAAAAGACTCATTTTCAACTAATTACATAAGTTTTCATTTAAAAAAACAATCGATTTTTCACAAAAATTCAAAAAGATAAATCAGTCAAAAAGATAAATTTTAAACTTACGAAATGAATTTTTCACTAAAATGATGAATCTTTCAGGAAAAATATAAATATTGAACCAAATAGTGGAATTTTTAATCCTGAACATTAATTTTGTACCAAAAATGGCTCATTTTCAACAAATTAAATTAATTTTCATTTAAAAGAAAATCAATTATTCACAAAAATTAGAATAGTTGAAATGTTAAAAAAATAAATGTTTAACCATAAAAAGACGAATTTTCAAGAAAAGAGTTGTTTTTTTCATGAAAATCATTTTTTAAACAAAAATAAAAGAAATAAATTTTCACTTAAAACAATCAATTAATAACATTAAAAATGGATTCTCAACAAAATAGTTCAATTTTAAACCCAAAAGATAAATTCTCTAACAAGAACAAAAAACAGTTTCAATAAAATGTATCAATTTACAATTAAAAATGATAAATTTAAAAATGAAAACTAGAATAGGTTAATTTGCAGTTAGAAAGGTAAATTTTAAACAAAAAACGAGTTTTTTTAATAAAAATTAATTCATTTTCAAGTAAAAATATAAATTTTTAAGCAAAAAGGGGAAAGATACATCTTCAGTTAAAAAAATTAATTTTTGATCAAAGAGTGGAATTTTTAATCGAAAAGATGAAATTTTTATTTTAAAAAACGAATTTTTAACTATACGTTTTTTTTAAACCAAAGAAATGAATTCTTAAAACAAACAAAAAAGAGGTAAATTTTGTTCAAAAAAGATAATTTTTTAACGAAGAAGATTACATTTAAAGTGAATTTTCAACTAAAAAGATAAATTTTCTACTAAAAAATTTAATTTTTAACCAAATACATGAATTTTCAACTAAAATGATAAATTTTCAACAAAATAGTGAAGTTTTCAACCACAGAAATTAATTTTCAACAAAATAGTTAAATTTTCAACCACATAATCTAATTTTTACCAAAAAGATCAAATTTCAACCAGTAAGTTGAATTTTCTACCAAAATATGTAAATTTTGAACAAAGTATACATAAAATTTCAATGATAGATGAATTTAAAACTAAAAAAGATAAAATTTTAATCATAAAAGGAAAAGTTAAATTTATAGTTAAAAAAATTAAACAACAAAAAATCGAACAATTTTCATCAAAGCAGTTAAATTTTCAATCAAAATGATGGTATATTCAACTGGATCAGTTGAATTTTCAACGAAAAAAATAAATTTTTAAACAAGAAGATTAATGTTTAAACTCGAATGTTAATATTCCACCAAAAAATACGTTTTTTTAAAAACAAAATACATTAATTTTCAACGTAATAATGGAATTTTAAACTAAAAAAGGCAAACTTTTAACGAAGTAGTTGAATTTTGAATTTAAAAAGATCAATTTTCAACTAAAAATGGAACATTTACGAGTTAAATTTGAATTTTTAACAAAAAATGATTGAAAAATGATAAAAAGGATTTTAATTTTATATGTAAAATAGTTGAACTCTAATAAAAAAGAAGAATTTTTAATAAAATAGTTTGAATTTTCAACCAAAACGATAAATCTTCAACTAAAAAAATTTAATTTTTAACCACATACATGAATTTTTAACTAAAATGATAAATTTTTAACAAAACAGTTAAATTTTCAACCACAGAAATTAATTTTTACCAAAAAGATCAAATTTCAACCAGTTAGTGGAATTTTCTTCCAAAAAATACGGATTTTGAACAAAGTATACATACATTTTCAACGAAATAGATGAATTTTTAACTAAAAAAGAAAAACTTTCAACCAGATAGATGAATTTAAAACTAAACAAGATAAATTTTGAATCATAAATGGAAAAGTTAAATTTTCAGTTAAAAAAAAATTTAGCAACAAAAAAACGAACAATTTTCAACAAAGTAGTTCAGTTTTTTCACTGCCGTTAAAAATTTAGATGGAAAATTTAAATTTGAAAAAAAAAGTTAAAATAGACCCAAAAAGACAGCTTTTCTATATGCAGGGTGGCCACTATTTTTCAATTTTTCGTCTTCCGGCTTTCTCCCGGTAAATATTCGTGATTTCTCCCGGTTTAGAAAAAAATTAACTCTCTTTGCGAAACACAGCTTTTTCACATATATGATAAATTGCGGAAATCGATAAGCATTAACAAACCCTTTTCTCTGGATTTTTATTTCCTAAAATGAAAAACATAAAAATTTAGAAATCAATTATAAAGCAAATTTTTTAATATTATGTTTAAAAATTCTGTAACAATAATTAGTAATTTCGAATTGAAGGCTTCTGAGATTTAAAAAAAAATATTGAGCGATTTTGGACAAATAAATTATAAACTGGAATTTAATTGTATAATTTCTAAATCAAAACACTGCAAAGTCATTTAAAATTCAGATGAATTGAAATTAGATTATTTATACCCACAAGCGTTGAAAATTAAATAATAAAAACTGGAAAACTTTTTAATTTAAAAAATTCTCAATTCAAAGGGATTAAGATTTGATAAATTAATATTGAAAACTCAATTAAATCTTTCAAACTTAAAGCTTCTAAAATTCTAGAATTTTCAATATAACGAAGTTATAATTTGACTTTAAACCTAATTAGAAAATTTTTGATAAAATCAAAGAATGAATTGAATTATACTGAATAAACTTTTAAACTAAATAGTAATTTTATATGGGAAACATTAAAAATAAAAAATGAATCAACTCCAGAATCTTAAAATTTCAACCAGTGCTAACTTCATTTAAAACTAACAAAATTTATAATCACCGAAAATTGTGATATTAAAACTTTTTTTACAATCAAACTCTTTAAAATTTCAATTATTTTAAGTGAATTTAAATGATTTAATCAGTAATAATTTTTAAATTGGTAATTAAACTTTAAAAAATTCAGCCATTTACATTTTAGTTGCAAAATCTTCCTTTCTAATCATTATTCACTCTTGAAAATTTCCAATAAAGTATTTTTCAATTTAAAAAGATTTATTTGTTTAATTCTTCATCTAAAAATCGGAAAATTTTAAGATGCTACATTGAAAATGAAAATAAATAATAAACAACAAGGTTTCTGTACAAAGATTCCATTTCTTGAAATTGTACAATTTCAAGCTTTGCAGTTAGAATTTGTTTTATATTTACATCTAAAATTATCAAACTGAAAACTGACTATTAAGGCTTTTAATATGAAATTTTAAAATATTTAGTATCGAAATGGTATTGCGATTTTTAAAAAAATGTTAGAATTTGAAACTAAAATATTGTGAAAATTAATTTAAGAAATTTCTTTTAAAATTGTTTTAGATTAGCTCATTTGAAGCCATAATTTTGAATTAAAATGATAGACATTTTAAAGACAATAACTAAATTACTGATAAGTATCATATTACGAAGTATTAAGTGATATTCAAAACGACTGGATAGATTTTTTTACTAAAAAATGTAATTTCTGTCAAAAAAAATTCCTTTCTTTTGAACACTTGAATTTTCAAGAAAAAAATTAATTTTCAAACAAAAAGATTAATTTGTATAACAAAAATTTTCATAAAAAATGATCTTTGGTTTCTTAACTAAAAAATATCAACTTGAAACCAAAAATTAGTTTAATTTTCAGTTTAAAATTAAGATTTTCAACGAAACTGGTGAATTTTCGACTAAAAAAAGAAAACAGTTTTTACCAATTATTAGAATTTTCGATGAAATATTTGAATTTTCACCTTAATAGGAAAAATGTTAATCATATCTTTGATTTTTGAACTAAAAAATATCAATTTAAAAGCAACAATAAGAGTTTAATTTTCAGTTAAAAAATAGAATTTTCAACGAAACTGATAAATTTTCTATTAAAATAGAAAAAAATGACTAATTACTTGAATTTTTAATGAAATAGTTGAATTTTCAGCTTGAAAAGAAAAAAACTTCAACAAAATATTTGAATTTTGCAAAAAGAAAGATCAATTTTCAACAAAAAAATGTAATAGTGTTATTTTCAGTTTAAAAAATATTTTTCAACTAAAATAATACATAATGAACTAGATTACTTAAATTTTCAACCATGAAGATTAATTTAAAATTTAAAAAGGTGACAAGATTCAAATAAATATTTGAGTTTTTAATCAAATAGTTCGATTTTCAAGAAAAAAAATGTCAACCAAATATTTGAATTTTTAACTAAAAAAGATAAATTTTCAAAGCAAAACAGAAATAGTTTTATTTTCAGGTAACAAAAATAATTTTCAACGAAAATGATGAATTATAAACTAAAAAAGGCAAAATTTCAACAAAATCTTTGGTTTCGTAACTAAAAATATCAACTTTAAACCAAAATAGAGTCTGGTTTTCAGTTGAAAAATAATATTTTCAACGAAACTGGTAAATTTTCAACTAAAAAAGAAAAACTGATGAATTATCAACTAAAAAAGACAAAATTTCTACAAAGTCTTTGATTTTTGAACTAAAAAATATCAACATTAAGCCAAAAATGAGTTTAATTTTCAGTTAAAAAATAAAATATTCAACAAAACTGGTGAATTTTAGACTCAAAAAGAAAAAAAAAATTTACCAGTTATTAGAATTTTTGATGAAATAGGTCAATTTTTAACTTAACAATATAATATATAGGATAATATAATCCATTTTCTGTTCAATCACATTTTTATCAATATAATTTCCTTTAGCAATCTTTACAAATTTAGCAAAAAAATTTTTGAATGCCTGTTTTAACGAAAAGACTGTCTTCTTTTAACTTTATCATGTTTTTCGCAAACAAATTTATTTTCTAAAAATATAATTAATTTTTCAAAGAAATATTTGGTTCCTAGAGAAAGGGTTTAAAACCCATTTTTTTAAAAATACTTTTAGGAAATATTATAGAAAAATGTACTAAAATTTATAGAAAAGAAATTCGTTTGCAAGTAAAAACGACAAAGTAAAAAAGTAAGATTTTCCTTGAAAAAAGGCATTAAAATTATTATTTTTCGAATATGTTAAAGATTATTAATATAAATTATATGTAAAAACATCTATTAATCCTTACAAGTCATTATATATTGTTATATATCTTAATAAAAAAAAAGTAAATAAAAAATCGATATTGACAGCAAGAATAAAAAATAAGAACCAGGGTGGCCGTTTTAATGAATAAAAAAACAATCCTGGTTTTTAAATTTATTTTTGTTAATGAAATAAAAAAAAAAGTCTTAAAGCTAACAATGATAAGAATCTGTTATTCAAAAAGTAATAATTTACATTAAATTCAGTTAAACTGCAAAATTTAGAATTCTTAAATTTTCAGAATGATTTTTTTTATTTTGAAAAATTAATTCTAAGAGAACATTTCAAAATATTTCAACAGATTAAAAAAAAATGTCAAAAAAATAAACGGGAAAATTGTAATTCAATTTTTTTAATTTTCCAAAAAAATTTTAAAGAAACATTTGAATAATTTTCGAAGATATGAGACATTTTTAACTAAATGTAGATTTTTTAAGCTTATGAGGGATTTCGACTGGTTTTAAAATAATAATTATTTGTTGAAATACCTGGAAAAATATTTATTTTGGAAAAATAATGTTTTGTTCAGAAAAATGAAGTCAAAAATTAATTTTTGAAAATAAAAAATCAGTTTCAGTTTTCATAGGAATTAAATGTTTTTTAAATTTCTAAATAATTTCTATATTACTCAAATTTTTTCAAGCAAAAATCTGCAAAATTAAAAAAATGACCGTAAACTTTCTAGATTATTTTTTTTTCAATTTTGGAAAATCTGTTGAAATTTTTAAAAATTAATATGTTTTAAATAATTTTTAATTTTCCAAGGAATCTTAAGAACATTTTTTGATTATCTCGACCTTTTCAAAATCCAAGAACAAGGTCAATTTTGGCACGTCGTTTAATTTTTAAACCTGTAAAGAATTAAAAAAAAAATTAAAACAAAGTGTAGATTTTTGAATCTTTTTAGCGATTCTAATATAATATTTTCACATTCTTTTTCCCACTTTTTTACAATTTGTTAAAAATTGTAATATTTTATTGGAAAATTATTTGTTTTTTAAAAATTGAATTATTTTTGTTAAAACTTGCTGAAAAATGGTAATATTTGTTTTGAAAGTTTAAATATTTTGTTGAGAATTCCACTGTTTTTGTAATTAAAGATTTCTGTCAAAAACGGCACCTTGATTCAGAAAATATTTCATCTTAATTCTGGAATTTTAATTGTTGATTTCACAATTTGGTTGATTTTTTTCTCTTTCTTAACCGAAAAATGTTTCTTAGTTGCAAATTTGTCTATTTGGTTTGAAAATTCACCTCTTTTATTCAACAATTTTATTGGAAATTCGTCTTTTTGGTTTGAATACTTCTCTTTTAAAGTTTAAAGTTCAGCTAGTAGCTTAAAATTTAAACCTTTTTGGTAAAAATTGGCCTGTTTTGCTAAAAAGTTCAACTATTTGATTGTAAAGGCAACCATTTGGTTAAAAATTAACTTTTTTGTAGAAAATTACTCTTTTCGATTTTAAAGTCAAATATTTTTGCTTGAATATTCGTCTTTTTGGATTAAAAATTGATCTCTTTTAATATAGGAATAATCTTTTTTTGGTCTACAATTCAACTATTTTGTTAAAAATAAACTTTTTGGTTTGAAAACTCATTTTCTTTGTTCAAAATTCGTCTCTTTCTTTAGAAAATTAATCTTATTTTGTTATAAATTCCACTATTTGGTTGAAAATAATTTTTTTTTTGAAAATTCATATTTTTAGCTTTAAAAGTCAAATGTTTTCTAAATCATTCGGATTATTAGTTCGAAAACTCAATTCTATTGTTGAAAATTTTATTTTTTAATAGTAATATTAATAAATAGTAATAATTTAAACATATAAAATGAAAGCTCCATTTTTTTAAATTGTAGTCCAGAATATATCAAAAATAAATATTGCTTCCTTTTCTTTTTTATTTCTTTTGTCTTTCTTATTTTTATTATTGTCAAATCACAATAAAAATTTTTGCCCAAAAAAAGAAATTTCTTTTTCATGGTTTTATTTGCAGGAATTATGCACATTAACTTGATTATTAGACTTGAATAAGATTTTAAATTTATTTTAAACTCATTGAAATTTATTAACGTTTATTAATTTTTTATTTTTGCGGAGCCGTATCTGGGGGAAAAACTATTACCTGTCTATCGAAACAATAAATACGACAAACTTTAGACAATCGCGATGAATAAATTTTGATTAAAATTAAAATTTAATTAAAATTGTTATCAAGGAGATATTTTTGGTTTCATGAAGCCTTCAGATAAAATCAGTTTTCGTAATTTAATCAAAAAATTCTTAAGATAGTCAAATTTTCTTTTCCGTAAATTATTTATTATTTTAGAATCATAATCATCAATAATAATTTAACAAGTTTAAAAATCGCTTTTAGATTTCCCTAGCTCTTTTCTTCTTTTTAAGGACTATTTCTTGTTCTCCTGTAATCAATAAATTCCCGCTTTTTCTCGATTTTTCATTTAAATCTTTGTTTTAATTGAAAGTACTATTTGGTTGAAAATTTATTGATTTTGTTAAAAATAGAAATAATTTTTTCAAAGTAATTTTTTCGTCCAAAATTTAAAAACTTGGTTGAACTATTTAATAAAAAATTTACCTTTTTGGTTAAAGATTCATCTCTCTGGTTGAAAATTTAACTATTTCGTTGAAGATTCGTTACTTTTTTTAATGTAAATTAACATTTGTATACTGAAAATTTAACTATTACATTTTTAGTTTAAAATTTATCTTTCTCGGTTAAAAATTTAACTATTTGGTTGGAAAAAAAATTTTAGTTGAAAATTCATGTATTCTGTTGAAAATTTGAAAGTTAAAAACTCATATCTTTGTTAAAAATAAACCATTTTGTTGAACGTTAAACAATTTGGTAGACAATAAAACCACACAGTTAAAAATAAACTTTTTTGTTAAAAATACAATTCTTATGTAGAAAAAACGTCTTTTTTGGTTCATTTTAACTGGTAGAGAATTTTTTTTTTAATTGGTTTGAAATTTAATTATTTTCGTAGAAAATTAATCTCTTTTTTTTTAATTTAATTTTTCGTTGGTGGATGAAACTAGATCGTTAAAAATTCTTTTTTTTGTTTATTTTAACTAGTTGAAAATTCGTGTTTTTTTTTGTTGGTTAAAACTTTTTTAAAGTAAAAATTGAACTTCCAGTTTTGGTTGAAAGTTTATATTTTTTAGTTGAAAATTCAATTATTTGTTGTCCAATTATTCTTAGATTTGATTTTTTATTTAAATAATTAACTACTTAGTAGAACATTACATTTTTGG
>JAAAKG020012604.1:0-20888 GCA_010014905.2 Druon quercuslanigerum | reverse complement strand
GCATTCGTGGCAGATCAGCTGCGTAGGTTTTTCCCAACTCCGTAGAGGGGCTGCCGATCAACTAGCGAAAGTTTTCGTTGGCTGATTGGCCACAGATGCGCGCGCGTTGACTGCAGCAGTATTTTTCTCTCCGTGTACTTAATTTAATAAATTTCTATTTTGAATTTTTAAAACTTAAATATATGAAAAGAAGCATTTAGAATTGTATCAATTTATATTAAAGACATTCAATTTTATAGAATATTCAATTGCAAATATGGAAACTTCAAGAATTTGGAACTTAAATTCGGAAAAAATGAAGTTCATCATTTTTATTTTTATCATTAAAAGAATTATTATTAAAAATTTTACTGCAACTTGTGTCGTTTTGCCATCAATCTAATTTGTTTAAACTCAATGTAGATGTAATTTAGACGAAAATTTTTTTTAAATAACATGTTATTGTAGTTTATAACAAACTTGCAGATGTTTATTGGCTATACAAGTTTTGTCTTTTAATTTTGTTCGTCTCTTGTGTCGTTTTTCCATAGTTTTTTTATTTTTATTTTAATTGAATTTTTTACGATTGAAAAGAAAATCTAATCTAAAAATCTACCTTGTGCCGTTTGTCCAAAACTTTAATTTTTAATTTCTAATATTGTTTTTTACGACTAAAAAGAAAAACTGTACATCCTATCAAAAAGTGAAGGATGCCAAATTTTTAAATCCTTTCAGGCCGTTAAATCTTTAAAAAAAATAGTCTCAAATTTTTTGAAAATGTGCTCACTGTTTGAATTTGCATCTAAAATAGATGGTTTACGAACTTGTTCTTTCTTTGTACGCCTTAAAAAAGCATATCTCTTGAAAATTGCAAAAAATTGAATTTTAAATCTTCTAGATTGAAGAGTCATTAATTTCGAAATTTTTTAATTAAAAATTATGCAAGTTTCGCGATTTAAAATTTTATACACCTTTAAAAAAGTAGAGTTTTCAATACTGACGCTTTAAACGAGCTTCTAATTTTTAAAATTTACCATTAAAAATTAATCCAGTTGCAAGCTTTACTTACTTTGGATTTAAAATAAAGACTTGTCCTTTTATTTAAAACAAAAAAATTTTACAATTTTCTGCATATACAAACAAAAAAGCTCAGGAGGAAACACCTTTAATATATAATTCTTAAAAATTGATTACCTTGCAATTCTATAGTTTTGAAAGGAATTTTAAAAATTTTAAGTGAAAAATCATGAAATTTTCAGGTTTAGCAATTAAAAATACTGTAATGTTTAAATGTTCAAAACGGAAGTCTTTTTAATGAAAAAAGTCTACAGTTGAATTTCAATGACTTATATTATTATTATCTTTTGTTAATGATTTACATTGCAATTTTAAAAATTTTAATTTCTACAATTTGGAAGATTTAAATTTAAGAACAGGACTTTTGATCTTTAAGGTCGCCAAAATTTCAGCAAATTCATTTAAACCTTTACAAAAATGGAGATTTTTCGAAAATAAAAAATTTACTATTACAATTCATGCATGTTTTAAGTATCACAATTCAAAATTTTGTAAATTTGGTAATATTTACATTAGAAATTTCTATAATTTGCAAGATTTTGATTTTGGAAGTTGTCTCTTGTTACTCAAAATTATTAAAAATGATTAATTCTTGTGTACTGGTCATTGAAATTAAAGTTTTTTTAATTAAAACATTTACCATTAAAATGATATAAATTCTAAATGTTATCATTAAAAGTTCTGTAATGTTAAAACTTTTAATTCGAATTTTTTTAATTTGGAACATTTAGAATTTAAACCTAGACTCATTAAAACTGAAATCTTTTCCATTTAAAAAATTTATGATTAGGAATTATGGAAGTTGTAAGTTTTAAATTTTGAAATCTGTAATTTTTATAATTTACAATCGTACTTTATTCAATTTTCAAGATTTAGATTAAAAATTTTGCTTTTTAGATTTGATTTATGTATACTTTTTTAAAAGTGAAATGTTCTTAATTTATAAAATATATAATTATAAATTATGTAAGTTTGGTGTCATAAAATAAAATATTCTGAAACTTTTATGATTTATATTCGCAATTTCTTGAATTTTGAAAATTAAGAATCATCACTTTGACTTTCGATATTCAAAATCATGAAAATTGTAAAAGTTTTATTTAATATATCCTCAATATTAAAGAGTTTTTACTTGAAAATATTCAAAATTGAGCTACTTCAAAAAAATAAATTACAGAATTTTCAATTGTAAATACGTACATTTAAAATAGAAGGGACTTCGAAAAAAATTCAAGACCGACCTATTTCAGAAATATGTTGAAAATTGTATACGGCTAAATTATAAATATTGAAAATTAAACAAAGTGGCGAATTAAAAAATTTAAACAGCTGCAAAATGGATCAGTGTTTCTGATTCCTGCTGAGATAAACTCTCAAACTTAAATAAATTTTCCAAATTACTAAAGATGGCTAAAAATTTAAACAGAAAAAAAAGTAATTTTCAAACATTATTCTTAATAATATACATAACTTGGTAAAGTTGGAGGAAGGTTTTCCCCTGGCAAAAAAAATATATATTTTATTTTTGAAGAAAACATTCTTCTAGAAAATTAGATGGCGCATGTTTTTTCTTCTAGGAAAAAAGTTTAATCTATTATAGTTTTCGAGATAACCATAATAATGTTTTTTTATGAAGACGATTTGTAATTAATTTTTGGTCTCTCGCTCCTCGTCACATCTACAGCTTTTGGAATGTTTTAAATGAAATTTTGATAAAATACTCTCCAAAGTATTCTTAGAACGATGATATGAGCGAAAAGCGTATATAATTATTTATATAAAAAATTGTTTTCTAGGCCATTCTGAATTCAATTTCTTATGATGTTCGATCACTTCGTTTATCGAGCGAAGTTTAAGCAAATATAAACTTTCTGTGGAGAATTTGTTCAGAAAACTATAAGAAAGTTACCGGTAAAAACCTTTTTTCAAAAAACTGAATAGGTTAATAATTGCGAATGTAAAACTTGGAGCGTGCGATTCGTAACAATCCATGCCTATTAGACGGACGGAACCACTCGCAATACAGCTAGCGAAGGAATAAAAATATGAACAAAGGAATACCTGGAGTTATATTAGATGACCTTCAAATGTCATTTTAGCTCTTCTAGCATCATAATAAATGCAGTTGCTGTAGAATTAAATAGATCATTGTGCTTTTTCATACCAGAATATTCACATCGTTCCGCGAGTTAAATAATATTTCGTGAAATTCATAGTGGAAGGAATTCTCTTTTTTTTCGACATGGTAAAAGAATCACAGGGTCCTCTTCGTGCTAGGAAACGCACTAGACAATTCTTTCTTGGTTTTACTAATTGAAAACAAATTTCTTAAAATTTTTTTTAGAATTCATGGATGAGGATTCTATACTACATTTGAGTCCACCCGTATGCCTGTCGCCTACAAGAGTTTAGTTTGCGCGCTTCAAGTTTTGCATTCGCAGTTATTTACCCATTAAGTTTTTTGAAAAAAGGTTTTTACAGAAAACTTCCTCATAGTTTTCTGAACAACTTCTTAACAGGAAGTTTACGTTTGCTCAAACTTCGCTTAATAAACGAACCGATCGAAGATTATAAGGAATTGGCTTAAGAAAAAAACATTATTATCATGTTTATCTCGAAAACTATAATGGATTAAACTTTTTTGCCAGAGAAAAAAAGATGCGCCATATAATTTCCTATAAGAATGAATTCAAAAAACAAATTTTCAAATTTCGATTTTTAGTTGCCTGGGGCCAACCTCCCTCCAACTTTACCGAGTTATGTCCCTTTCTGGAATCGGAGCGCTCAATTTCTTATTGATGATATGAAATAATTTATTTTAAAACATTGTCTTCAGAAACATTAAAGATTATTTTAATGAATAATAAATTAAAATTCCTCAATAATCTTGACTTAATACAATTATGTTTCAGGATTTAAAGAATCTATCTAAGACTACTATTATTGCAGGTATTAAAGGTAATTTTAATTTTAAGTAATTTTAAGGTTCAATTTGAAAGGTATAAATTATCGGAAATTCATGGAAGTTTTTGGACATTTATGGTAATTTTAATGGTTAATATTGTAAACCACCATAAATTACATAACACATGATTTTAAGCATTTTGATAAACTTTTAAAAATTTATGAAATTTTTTATAATTTATGGCAGTGTTACAGGTAATTTATGGTAACGTACCCTAAAATTGCCTACAATTCAATTTAAAAATTGCTATAAAGTTCCGGAAATTTTCAGTCACTTATGGTAATTTTACAAGTAAATATGGCGAATTACTGCAAAGTACCTAAAATTCAATTTTTAACATTTTGATTCATTTCCGGGAAATTATGATATTTTTGGTAACTAATGGTAATATTACATGCAATTAATTGTAAGTTACCATGGAATTCCCGAAATTCAATTTATTAATGTCTATAATTCTGCAAATTTATGGAAATTTTTCGTCATTAATGGTAACTTTACAGGTAATGGTCAATCACCATAAACTAGCCAAAATATTACAGGCAATTTATAGTAACTTACCATAAATTGCTCAAATTTCAATTTACAAAATTTTCTATAAAGTTCCGGAAATTTCTGGAAATATTCTGACATTAATGATATTTTTACAGGTAAATGTGGAAAATTATCATTATTGATATATGCCTAAATTTATAATCATCGAACCATCTATGAGCGATTAATATAATGATTATAAAGATCATAGTCATTCATAGTAATTTTACGGATGAACATGGTAAATTATCATATACAACCCAAAATTTTGAAAATAAATATTCGGCAAGTTATGAAGTTTGTTGTAATTAATGGGAAAATTTCAGGTAATTTATCGTATCTCAACATAAATTGCAATTCAAAAATGTCTATAAATTTCTCGAAATTTATTGTAATTTCAAAGGCAAATATGGGAACTTATCATAAAATATCACAAATTTAATTTGAAACATTTTTATAAAATTCCGGAAACATATGAAATTTTTTTGTAATTTTTCCTAACTCAAGATTACTCATAATTCATTGAAAAAAATTTATGTAAATTTGCGATAATTTAAGGTGATTTGATTTATTATATATGATAACTTTCCACAAATTAACAAAAAATTCTATTGTCTAAATATTGTTATTAACTAAATTCTATTTGTCTATATTAATAAAATAATAAAAAAAGAAAAAAGAAAGAAAAAGAGAAGGAAGGGGATGTGGTTGGTTGCCTTCTCATTTTTCTTTCCTTTTTTTATCTTTATCTAAAATTTTTCTTTTTAACAAAAATTTTTTTCAGATTGCAATTAAAAGAAATTTTTTTGTTTGATTGTTCAGTGTGGTCCAAATTTGGTCATTCGATTCTTGTTTTTTACAGGAGTTTTCATCAATTTGATGATTGGACGTTAAATTGGATTTTTAATTTAGATTTTAATCTAATTTAAATTTCTTAAGTTTTAACTAGAAGGAAGGAATTTTTTTAAGCTTACACTGAGAGAAATTTCAAGAGATTAAATCACAGAATTGCTCCTTGATTTTATTCACGTTTTGGCGCAAAAAAAAAAGATCTCCGAACAGAGATATTTTTTATGTTTGTATTTATATCAACGGCCTTTGCTTTAAAAGCATGAATGCTGAGAACTTTGTTTTTGCACGAAAGCGTGAATAAAATCAAGGAGCAACTCCATGAATTAATCTCTTAAAATTTCTCTCCGTGTATGTAAATGCACAAAATTACACAACAAAAGATTACTTTGGAATGATTACATCCTTATAAAAGACAATTTTGTATTTTGTATGAAAATATATTAAATATCAACTACAAAAAAATTTTGCAACGAAATTGGACGAGAAGGCTGAAAAAAATGTGTTTATCATCAGTCAGGACTTTTTTTACACAGCAAAAAATAGCTATTGGCTACAGGTAGAAGCACGCATTCGTTTGCCTTTGTTTTGCACACTAGGTAGTCATTTGTGACTATCAAGAACTTCCGATTCGATCGCCCGGCGAAACACAATTTTCAGTAAGTGCCGACGAACCTATGGTCATTTGTAGAAATAGCCTTGCATGCAAACGAACTTGTTTTCATTCGCATGTGACATGTGTGGAGAGAGGAATGCGAAAATACCTGTAAAGTGGTTTGTAACCAGAATTTGAAATCACCTTTTGAATTAATAATAATAATAATAATAATAATAATAATAATAATAATATTGAACATTACAACACATATATTTAGAATTTACCCGCAAACCGGGGTTTTGAAACTAGCACGAGGTTTTTAATGGTGACAACTCAACTGTTCGAAAAAATGGAAAAAATAAGTACTTTTGTTATAAAATTTTTGTGAATAGAAGTATAGGCACCTCTTATGAAATGTTTCAGAAATAATTTAGACTTATTAACTTTTAATTTTAACACCCCTAATCCTCTTTCATTCTGCGCGGAAAATATTCTACAACATAGAAAATTGCATTTTTATATCATCTTCATTCCAAAGACGATAATTTTTCGATTTTTTTTCAACAAAAATTTATTCCATTCGATAAGTGACGAGCTTATAAGTATTTTTTAAATTAGTTCGATTTTTTAAGCAATAATTATTTGTCAAGACTCTATCATATTAAACTCCTGTTTCATAAATCTTTTTTAACATATTTTATAATTATCGAAACATATTTCATTTGTTTGAATAATTGTATCTCTTCAACGTCGTAAAAATTATAATTTTTTGGAATTATAAAACAATTATTGAAATTAACGAAAACATTTTTATTTGTTTAAAGTATAAATTTCCCGCCACAATATCCCAATCACTTAGCAATTATTATTAAACCTAAAACAGTGATTTTTCCCATGTATTTTATTTCGAGATATCCAGAATATATATTTTGTTTCTTCGAATTTGAAATTGAATTTTGGATTTGAATTTTAATTTTGAAATTTTTGCTTGATGTAAAACAAAAATGTTAAACCTCTCTAGTATTAAACGTCACGTGATTCTCATAAATTTTATATTCAAAAACCAATATTTTTAATGGTGCAACTCAGGAAAGAGTGATGAAATTTTATTGTTTAAGATACTCCGGGTGAAGTAAGGGATTTTAAAAAAAATGTGGCAAAACCCGAAAAATTTTTATTAGAGACATACATTTTTATTTGCATTATTTTATAGTCCTTATAAAGGATTCTTTCTTCAAATTTTACAAGGTTAAGATTCTGCTCCTACAATATTAATGGTCAGAAAAATATAATATCAGCTACTACAATATTCTGGTCATTAATATAATGGCCTTTGATTTCTGATTCTTTTATTTTGCAGATTGATTCTCACCGGTCGTTATATTTTCAGTAAACGATTTTATTATTTGGTTAAAAATTCAAAAATTTGGTTCAGAAGTTTGGTTGAAAATGTGTATTTCGGGATTGAAAATTCAACTATTTTCGTAGAAAATTGAAATTCTGGGGTTAAACATTCTACTTCTATTTGCATACTTCGTTTTTCTTTTTACTTTAAAGTTCAAAAGTTTTGTTAACAATCTTTTTTTTTAAGAGTCACCTCTTTTCCAGGTAAGGGCTTCTATTATTTAGTCGAAAATTCATCTCTTTTGTTTAAAACATCATCTTTCCTGATTAAGAAATTTATTTTCTTTCAAATAATCATCAGTGAAGGCTTCAAGGTCGAGTTTTTTTAAACTTGTACTGATGAATTTTCAACAAGGATAATTCATGTTTCAACAAGAAAATTCCTATGTTTTGGGCAAAATTTGTGTTTTGGAAAAAAAGAAATCTCCCTAGTTGAAAATTTATTTTTTATGTTGATATATTAAACTATTTGGATAAAACTTCATTATTTTAGTTTGAATTAAACAAATAAATTTTAAGTTTTAAAATGTTCATCTGAAGCGTTTTTATTCTGTTTATAAAAGAAACTCTGTTAAAGATGTTACAAGCTAAAAATCCTGTTCTTTGAATAATAATGGTCAGGAAAAATACGCTGCACATCAAAAATATTTCTTTTCTGTTCGTGCTCTTTTTTAATTCTTTTATGTTCAAACAATACATAAAATAGAATTTTTTAAGTGTTTTTTTTATTATTATTTGTTCTGTTAGTGTACATAACATGCATTTCATTGATATTAACAGAAATTGGGGACATGGTATTGATGTTATTGGAGGGCCAGTGAAAAATAGAAAAGAGTTTTATACGATTAGTAAAAATACTTAGGTCTACGATATTACATAAAGAATTTTTGATAAAATTTAAAATTCATGGAGTGTTTCCTGAAAAGATATTTGACATCAACAAACGAATTTGTTTTGATTTCAAAAACAAAAGAAAAAAAGTAAAATCATATATAAATACAGAAAAATTAAAAAAATCTCTCTTAAATTTGACTATTAAAGATTGCTATTCACAAATCTATTTTTAAATATTAATATAACAGAAATCATACGAAAATTAATCTAACAAGTACCTACTTTTATTATTAAAGAATGTTTTGAGAAGAAAATTAAACTAAATCAAAAAGCCATTAAGGATAATGAAAAACATAATAAATTTTTTTTAAGTCTTCTTAATGAATAAGGAGATGTTCCAAAGTTGTATCTTAATATTCACTTTATTCTTTTTCATGAGCAACCTGATTCCTGGTTTTTGAATATTTCGAATGTGACTATTCCACATAGAGTTATTGATATTTTGAGATTAGGTGATGGCTTTATTAACAAATTTGGTGAAAAAAATTACAGTCTCTACTTGAAATCGTTAATGATATTGAATCTAATATTAGTAAAATTCCTGACAATAAAGTAGATGAATTTATATCAATTTTTATGGGTTTATCTAACGATTTCTTGAATAATAATATTCCAAAAACGATACTAGAAAAATAATTAAATGAAGCTTTAGGTGAAACAAAAATTTTTCTTAAAAATCATCCAGAATTAATGATTACAAAATCAGATAAAGGTTCTATTACGATAGCTATTTATAAAGATATTTATATTCAAAAAATGTTACAAATTTTTAATTATAAAGATAGTTTTCAAATATTTCAAAATAATCCCACTAAAATGCTTTAAAAAGGGACATTTAAAATCCTAGATAGTATGAGAACTGAAAAAATTTTAGGGAATAATATTGCGCGTGGTGATATTGATGCAACGAGTACTCATATTTCATTAGCTTATGGCCTTCTTAAAACACATAAAACTGATTATCCGTTACGACCAGTTATTTCTACAATAGGGTCTCCAACTAGAAAATTAGAAGAGTTATTAAACGATATTATCAAAGAATCAATTAAAACTTCTAAAAACTCGATAAAAAATAGTTATGCTTTTTTTTAAACTAATTAAAAATGTAATAATACCTGTCTATCATATCTTTGTATCCTTTGATGTAATAGCAATGTTCCCAAATATACCATATGAAAGAGTTGAAAAGGCTATAATTAAACGTTGGGAATTTATTGAAATTAACACAAAAATTCCCAAAAAGCAATTTCTTGATGCTATTAAATATGTTTTTTATTCTGTCTGTTTCAAATTTCACAATAATTTCTATAAACAAAAGTGTGTAACTCCCATAGAATCAGTTTTGTCTCCAATTTTAGCTGAAATTGTTATGGAAAACTTAGAAAATGAAATTTTTGATAAAATAGATTTTAATATTGATTTTTATGCCACATATGTTGATGACTCAGCACTTAGTGTTCATAAGAATAAAATAGAGACTCTCTTAAATACTTTTAATAGCATACATCCAAGATTACAATTCACAGTTGAAATTGAAACAGAAGAAAAATTACATTTTCTTGATATGACCTTAAATAAAAACGATGAAAGACAGATAATCAGAGATTGGCAAAGGAAAACTATTTGTTCAGGAAGAACACTCAGTTTTCTTTCCAATCATTCTATTCAAAATAAGATAGGAGTTGTTCAAAACTTAATTGATAGATCTCTCAAGTTGTCCAATCCAATTTTTCATGAAAAAAATATAGAAATATGTAAACAAATTTTGTTTCTTAACTATTATCCTTTTCATTTTATTGAAAAACATGTGCATAACAGGATAAATTATATTAAAAACATTAATAACATACAAATTACGAGGAATAATGAAGGATATAATACTTTCAACACTGTTGTTATTCCATTTTTTGGTAAAATTTTGAAAATCCTGAAATCAATGTTAGGTAGATTAGGTTTACATACCACTCTGTTCTCTCAAAACATAAAATTAAACATGATCATGACTTCAATTGGAACGATATTAAGATCCTTTGTCATGAGCTGAATAAAAAAGAGGGAATTTATGGAGATGTTATTTTTAGAGAGAGAAGGGGATAAAGCCATTAAATTGAAAAGGGATCTTTTAAGATACAGCAAAGTATGAGATAGAGCCATTAAGTTGATATAAATAATTTGCTGTTAATTTTTTAATTAAAAAATGAACCATTTTTTGAGCAATCATTTTCTCAATAAACATATAGACTATATTTGAATTAATCATTTTTCAGAGAGTATCCATTGAATTATTTTCTTTTTAGGTTACATCATCATTTTGTTTTATACCTTAGTTTATCCTATAAATTACTTCCTGATGATTAGGTCTAAATTGAGGCGCCGGATGCAAAAAGGATATATAGAATTATTTTGCTGAAGTGGGGAAGCCCTTAAGCTCCTGAACATGATGTCTTGAATTTTAATTTTTAAAATATGTATCCTGAATGAAAATTTAATTTCGGATTTTTTTCTTCTTATGAAAAAAGTTTTAGCTTCTTTGTTTTTCGAATTATTTACGAAAAACAGTTTTTTTCTCTGATCAAAATATTTTGATTTTCTTCACTTCAAAACTCGCATCGAAATGGAAAGTTCATAATATTTTGTAATAAAACTTATCAGAAATATGAATTGTCATATTCTGCGACCAATAGCGTTAGCAAAACACTGAAATGTTTATTTAAAAAATTGTTAATAATTTTTTCGAAGACGGTGCATAATTCGTGCACAAACAACTTGTATCGTTTCGGGAGTCGAGTGAATTTTGAGCAAGCGAAAACTGTCAGCGAGAAAGTTGTTCAGAAAGGTTCAAGGAAGTTTTATGAAAAGTTTCAGATCAATTGGAATAGCAGTTAACAAACGGTTGATGTTTTAATTTGCTGGCGCGATTGATTTTCTTCCGCTCAAACTACGCCCTGGCCAGTAAGCCGCTACTCCAGCGTTAGGTGCAACTGTGACTGACAGCCCGTCGAGATTTTGTAATTTCATCATATTTTATAATAAATAGATCTTCTATGAAAAAAATATTCTAGTGTTGCCAGTTCTAGGAGCATGAACTTCATAAAAGTCTTAAAAATAAAGAATCTCTCTATGTTTATTTTTCATTGTATTCGGCGTGTCCTTCGTCTGACCTCTATTTGTAAATATACTTGTATATGCTTTTTGAATGTTTCTTCACCAAAACTAAATACATCAGTTTAGTTCAGTCGCTTTCAATTAGGAGAGCAGATTATAATAAGTAGCAAAACAAAATTTTTACAGTGAAGTTTTACAATTAAGAAATGGAAAATAATTTGAAACCAACGAATGGTAGAAAACAAACGAAGCATGAAAGTTTGTGGGAAAGAAATGTTCTTAAATGCAACAGAAATGCGGTATGTAGTAATAAATCAGTTTATTAATTCTTGCTTACAATACTTGAAAAATGTCTTGAAAAATTTTTAAAATATATTTTCAAGTTTCGCAGTAATGTTAATGATGACATTAATAAATAGATGAATTATTATTGTTTAGGGGAAAAAATGTGAATATAGAAAAAAAGAATTATTTGATACATATTTTACTTTTGGTCCAACTATCTTTGAAAGAGTTTCTCACAAAATCGAAAAAATAAAGCAATGCGATTTTGTCAAATATGTTTAGAAATTATAACAAAAATGCTTAAAAATAATAAGAGTTGTAGCAGTTTAAATATTATTTTCAAATTTTAGATTTTCCGTGTGCGAATAAAATTTTTGTATTTTACATTAGGAATATCTTAGCGAAATAAAAATCGTTAGAGAAAGAAAGAAACTTGAATTTTATGAATTGGAATATTGCATTATTTCTTGGACAAATCTATCGTAAGAAAAATATATTAGAAACACGTGAAAAGTAGATTCTTGACCGCAGAGTAGGCAAAAAGTAATGTATCAAAATTTAAAAATTAATGGTGTCTGAAATAATCTAATGTTATTTTACAATATTATATATAATTAATATCCTTAGCACCAAAAAATATCAATGTATACATTAAAAACCACTCTTTTATTGATAAACAATGATTGGGGTATATAGTGCGTTTTTAATTACAAAATCTTGACGGGCTGTGAGGCGCAGTTGCACCTAACGCTGGGGCGGCTTATTGGCCAGGGAGTAATTTACGTAGGAGAAAATCTATCGCGCCGGCAAATTAAAACAACAACAGTTTGTTAACTACTACTCCCATTGACCTGAAACTTTTCAGAAAACTTCCTTGAACTTTTCTGACCAACTTTCTCGCTGGCAGTTTTCGCTTGCACAAAATTCGCTCGACTCCCGAAACGATAGAAGTTGTTTATGCACGACTTATACAGTGTCTTGGAAAACAATTATTAACAATTTTTTATATAAACATTTTGATGTTTTGCTAACGCCATCGGTCACAGAATATGAGAATACATATTGCTGATAAGTTTTATTGGTAAATATCACAAACTTTCCATTTCGCTGCGAGTTGAAGTGAAAAAAATCAAAATATTTTGATCAAAGAAAAAAAACAGTTTTTCGTAAATAATTCAAAAAAGAAAAAAGCTACAACTTTTTTATGAAGAGAAAAAGATGCGAAATTAAATTTTCATTCAGATTATATATTTTGAAAATTAAAATTCAAGACTTAATTTTCAGCAGCTTAGGGGCCTCCCCACTCCAGCAAAATAATTCTATATCTCCTTTTTGCATTCGACGCCTCAATTAGCCTCGAAACATGTTAGTCCCCAAGCAGTATGAAAAGGACATTTATGTCTCTAATGAGCCGGAAAGTGAGATCGTTTGGAAATCTATTTTTTAATGATTGAATTGTTTCATGTTCTTATGCATAAAATTATTCTTGAAGAAATTGATTATTTTCCAATCTCAAAGTACAAAATGGAAGAAATCTTTTTATTAGATTTTTATATTAATAAAATAACAAAAATTGAAATTAAAGAAATAACAATATTTTAATGTTAGAAATATTTAGAAATGTATTATGTTTGGATTATTAATTTCCAATGTTATTGACAATATAATAATCTAAATACATTGGTTTTGAATCAACCAAAAAAATATTATCAGGAAAAATGAAGCAATTTTGAACATGATGTTCTAAGTTATGACATTTCGGAATTTTATTTATCATGAAGATTGATTGTAATTCAAAATTTTATAATACGTTTCGTTGAAGAACCTTTTATACTTGATTCAATTGTTGGCAGTATATTTCAAATGAGTGACTGTCATACACAAAAGGTGAGGATTCCGTGATAACTATATTTTTTCTCTTACAAATTGGTCCATATTGTGAACCTACTACCATATTATTACACCAACCTGCATTCACCAAATTCGCATTTGCCTTCCACGCACGTTTCTTATGAATAAAAGAGTAGCATAACCGGAAAAAATTGCGATCGCATTCTTCTTGAGTTTGCCACATCTTTTCAAGAGAAGAAACGTTCCTTTCCTGTTTTACCAGTGGAAGTTGAGGCTTCCTCGCCAAGTTTATGCTTATGTCTATTTTTTATTCTTTATTTTATTCCTTTCTTGTATGAGGGGGAAATAAGGCATGCAACCCATGCAATTCATGAGGCCTGAAACTAAGGAAGAACCTCTTCCTCAGTTATAAAAAAAAGACTGTCTTGCTGATCGCAGCATCCGATGCATCTTGTCGCGTATTTTTTCCATTCCCTAATCCCACCACGTCTATTAGGGTCAAGCGCATATAGCTAGTACTCAACGTAAATAAGGAAGAAGACGAAACTCCTTTGTGTTCGCTGCTTTTGTCACGCAAAGAATTTGAAACATTTTTATATTGATCATTAAATCTTAAATCCTCACGTTCTCCTTTTCATGAAAGAATTCTTCTCCTGATATATATTTTGCATAGACATAGAAATTTTTTCCCTGAGATATTTCAGTCATGTTTTCAAAACAACCGAAATCATAATCATTAAATCTCTAGATTGTTCGCACACAACATTTTTGCTTCCAAAGACAAAAAGACCTCTGATATTATATTAAAAAAAATTGTATTATAAAATTAAAAAATATATATTTTTCATCTAGTCTGTAATGAAGTTGAGTATTTTCATTTTATTTAAAAAGTTAACTTAATTGATAGGCTGATTTCTATTTTCACGTTGTTACAAAAATATTTAAACTGATTGATGGAAACTATCTCTGATGATAATACAGAGTCCGATAAATGACTTCTGATTTTGTAGAGATTCAAAAAAAGTTTGGTTTACGCCAAATCGGGTTTTTAAATTAAAATTTGTCAAAAGATGAAAAATACTTTACCTCATTGTTGCCCACACCTCAAATTGGCGATATCAATCCCAAAATCAGGCTTAACCCCATTTCCAGGATTAAAAAATAAACCACCCGTTCATTATATTTTATCCCATTTTCAGCTTTTTCCTATCCGCCTTTAACACTTAGCTATAGCCTCACACGACAAAATCTACCTCTCGGTTACATTTAACCTCATTTTCAGTTTTTTAACCACTCGTTTATAAAACCGACAGTTACACTTTGCCATATTCCAACTCGGCAAATTCTTTCTATCCATTATATTTGAACCCATTTTCAGTATTTGAAAATAAACCACCTGTTTGTAGTTGTCCATAGTCCCACCTCTGTAAAATGTACCTTTCGATTATATTTGACCCCATTTCCAGTTCTTTAAAACCACACGTTTATATAATTGCCCATATCATACTTTTACAAATACTACCTTTAAATTATGCTTGAACCCGTTTCCAGTTTGTTAAGCCACCCATTTATATAGTTGCTTATACCATAATTCGACAAAATATTTTTACCTTTCACTTAAATTATAGCCCATTTCTAGTTTTTTGAACACCCGTTAATAGTTGGTTATACCAAAACTCAGAAAAATCTAACTTTCTATTATATTTTACTCCACTTGAAGTACTGAAAGAAAACCACTTGTTTATAGTTGGCAGTACCCCAACTGAAAAAGATCTACTCATTTATATTTGACCCAAATTCCAGTATTTACAAAACATCAGACATTTGTAATTGGCCATATTCCAACTTGACAAAATCTCTCTATCAATTATATATGAACCCATTTCTAGTATTTAAAAATAAACTGCCTGTTTATAGTTTTCCATAACTTACATTCTGTAAAATCTACTCCTCGATTATATTCGATCCCATTTCCAGTTTTTTTTAAACCACGAACGTTTATATACTTAGCGATATTATAATTTGACCAAATCTACCTTTTAATTATATTTTATCCCATTTCAAGTTTTTTTAAATCGAACATTTATATAGTTGGCCACACAATGATTTGGCAAAATCTACCTTTTATAATATTTGACCCCATCCCCAGCATTAAAAAACCACTTTTTGAGAGTTGGCAATACCTAAACTGGAAAAAATCCAATTCTTATTTATATTTGACCGAAAATCCAATATTTAGAAGAAATCATACCCATTTCCAGCATTTCAAAATAATCAAATCACTTATAGCTGTCTGTACCCCACCTATATAAAATTTACCCCTCTATCATATTTGACTCTATTTCCAGTTTCTTAAATCCTCTTGTTAGCGATACCATAATTTGGCAAAATCTACCTTTAAATTATGTTTGATCCCGCTTCCAGTTTTTAAAACCACCCGTTTATATAGTGGTCCATATTGTAACTCGGCAACAATTTTTTTTACTTTTTACTAATTCTAGCCCATTTGCAGTTTTTCTCAATTTATTCATTAATAGTTGGTTATATCAGAACTCGACAAAATCTTTCTTCAGTTATATTTTACCCCGTTTCCAGGTTTTAAAACCACATATTTATAAAGTTGGCTATGTCATAATTTGGCCAAATCTACCTTCAAGTTTTGCTTAAACCCATTTCCAGTTATTTAAACCACGCATTTATATAGTTGCTTACACCATAATTCGTTACAATATTTTTTTCTTTCAATTAAATTATAGCCTATTTCTAATTTTTTTTAACCACCCGTTAATAGTTGGTTATACCAGACCGCGCTAAAATCTAACTTTCAATTATATTTTACTCCACTTGCAGTACTGAAAGAAAACCACTTGTTTATAGTTGGCATTACCCCAACTGAAAAAGATCTACTCATTTATATTTGACCCAAATTCCAGTATTTACAAAACATCAGACATTTGTAATTGGCCATATTCCAACTTGGCAAAATCTCCCTATCAATTATATATGAACCTATTTCTAGTATTTAAAAAAAATAAACTTTCTGTTTATAGTTTTCCATAACTCCAATTCTGTAAAATCTACCCCTCGATTATATTTGATCCCTTTTCCAGTTTTTTAAAACCACGAACGTTTATATACTTAGCGATATTATAATTTGACCGAATCTACCTCTTGATTATATTCGACCGCATTTCCAGTTATATATAATTATATATAAACAACCCGCTTATAGCTGTCTATACCCCACCTTTATAAAATCTACCTCTCGATCATATTTAACGCCATTTTCAGTTTTTTAAAAACCCTTGTTGGTCATACCATAATTTGGCAAAATCGACCTTTAAATCTTGTTTCTAGTTTTTCAAGCCACCCATTTTTATAGTTGCCCATACTATAACTCGGCAACAAAACTTTTTTTATAAAATTCTAGCCCATTTCCAGTTTTCCTCAAGTTAATCATTAATTGTTGGTTATATCAGAACTCCGCAAAATCTTTCTTTATTTATATTTCACCCCGTTTCCAGTTATTTAAAAGCAGACGTTTATATAGTTGGCCATATCTTAATTTGGCCAAATCTACCTTTATATTATGCTTGAACCCGTTTCCAGTTTTAAGGCCACCCATTTATATAGTCGCTTACACCATATTTCGGTGAAATATTTTTTTCTTTTAATTAAATTATAACCCATTTCTAGTTTTTTTCAATTACCCGTTAATAGTTGCTTATGCCAGAACTCGAAAAAATCTACCTTTAAATTATATTTTACTCCATTCGCAGTACTGCAAGAAAACAACTTGTTAATAGTTGGAATTTTGGCAACCCAACTGGAAAGAATCCACTCATTTATATTTGACCCAAATTCCAGCATTTATAAAAAATCAGAGATTTATAGGTGGCCATTTACCAACTTGGAAAAGTCTCCCTATCAATTATATAGGAACCCATTTCTAGTATTTAGAAATAAACCACCTATTTACAGTTATCCATAACCCCAATACTATAAAATCTACCCCTTGATTATATTTGATCCCATTTCCAGTTTTTTTTTAAATCCACGCGCGTTTATATACTTGGGGATATCATAATTTGACTAAATCTACCTATTAATTATATTTTACCGCATTTCTAGTTTTTTTAAGATTAGATTTTAACCCATTTCCAGTTTCTTAAAATCAAACATTTATATAGTTGGCCACACTATGATTTGACAAAATCTACCTTTCATTATATTTGACCCTATTTCCAGCATTAAAGAAACACTCATTGACAATTGGCAATACCCAAACTGGGAAAAATTCAATTCCTGTTTATATTTCACCAAAAATCAAATATTTAACAGAATCATACCCATTTCCAATATCTCAAAATCAACAACCCGCTTATAGCTGTCTATATCCCACCTATATAAAACCTACTCTTCGATAATATTTGACCTCATTTCCAGTTTTTGAAAACCCCTTGTTGCTCATACAATAATTTGGAAAAATTCATTTTAATTATGTTTGATCCTGTTTCCATTTTTTCAAGCCACGCATTTATATAGTTGCCCATACTAAAGTTCGGAAACAACATTTTTTTCTTTCTCTTAAATTCCAGTTCATTTCTAGTTTTCTCAAGTTATTCATAAATATTTGTTTATATCAGAACTCGAAAAAATCTTTCTTTAGTTATATTTACCCCATTTCCAGTTTTATAAAACCACACGTCTATATAGTTGGCCATTTCATAATTTGGTCAAATCTGCATTTAAATTATTCTTGAACCCGTTTCCAGTTTTTGATATCACCTATTTATTTAGTTGTTTACACCATTATTCGGCAAAATATTTTTTTCTGTCAATTAAATTATAGCTTATTTTTAGTTTTTTAACCACCCGTTAATAGCTGGCTATACTAGAACTCAGAAAAATCTACCTTTCAATTACATTTTACTCCATTTGCAGTACTGAAAGAAAACCACTTGTTTATAGTTGGCAATACCCCAACTGAAAAAGATCTACTCATTTTCATTTGACCCCAATTCTAGCGTTTACAAAAAATCAGACATTTGTAATAGACCATATTCCAACTTGGCAAAATTTCCCTATCAACTGTATATGAACCCATTTCTAGTATTTAAAAATAAACCGCCTGTTTATATTTTTCCATAACTCCAATTCTGCAAAATATACCGCTTGATTATATTTGGTCCCATTTCAAGTTTTTTAAAACCAAACGTTTATTTAGTAGGCCATACCATGATTTGGAAAAATGTACTTTTCATTATATTTGATTCCAATCCCAGCATTAAAAAACCACTCATTGACAGCTGGCAATTCCCAAACTGGGAAGAATGCAATTCTTATTTATATTTGACCAAAAATCCAATATTTAGAAGAAATCATATCCATTTCCAGTATTTCAAAACAAATAACCCGCTTATATCTGTATATACCCCACCTATATAGAATCTACCTCCCGATCATATATGACCCCATTTTCAGTTTTTTAAAAACCCTTGTCGGCCATACCATAATTTGGAAAAATCTACCTTTAAATTATGTTTGATCCTGTTTCCAGTTTTTCATGCCACCCATTTTTATAGTTACTAACACCATAATTCAGTAAAATATTTTTTTCTTTCAATTACATTATAACCCATTTCTAGTTTTTTTAAATCACTTTGATTGATAGCTGGCAATATCCCAACCGGGAAAAGTCCACTTCTTATTTATATTTGACCGAAATTTCAGTATTTAAAAAAAATCAGACATTCATATATGTCAATATTACAAATCGGAAAAGTCTTCCTATCAATTATATTTGAACCCATTTCCAGTATTTAATATGTGGCAAAATCTTTTTTTATTACTATTAAATTACTGCACATTTTTAGTTTTCTGTAATCACCCATTAATAGTTTGTTATGCCACAAATTGGCATAATCTACCTCGTCGGCATCAGGCGCCTACAAGGAATGTTTTTTTCAACCTATTAAGATGCTAATTAAAGTCTTCATAGAATCTTAAAACAAAATATTTGTTCACGTTTGTAAAAAAATATGTTGAAAAAAATTGAACAACAAAAATTTTATGAAAACAAAAATGTCTGAAGAAACGTATTGAAAAAAATATTAGAAAATGAATGCTTGAAAACAAATTTGTTTAAACAAAAATGTGCATGAATATTCGAAAAAGAAAGTTTTGGAACACCTTACTGGATACCCTGTACGTATTCGACTTTTTCTTGATGATTTTTTCTTCAAGATTATCCTGATTTGTTTTCGATAGAATAAATGACTGTATCATATTTTCTCCGTTGCTTTCTCGTGCACATATTGTGTTTTACATTTTAAAGCAAGAGTGGGAGTTTGACACATTATGACTCAATTCATAACTTTCATAAATTATTCTGTGAAGACATGAACCGTCCAATGCTTTAATGTTTATCGACCCCGATTTATTTATAAAAATATTTAATATTCTCGGACGATGTAGTTTGAACGGCAATTTATCTGGCTACGTCTCGTTGCCAACGTTTTCAATCAATCAGAAAATAAATACGGGAGGTGGCGCGATATACACCATGGATCACTTTTGTGCGTTCCCATAACAATACTTGCACCAAGTAATATAGTTTATAGCGGCGATAAAACCGAGTGCGTCAAATAAATGATCGAAGCGGAAATATAAATGACAGTGATACCAGACGCTTTATGTACTTTAAACTGGAGATTCCATCACCGACATTTTTTTCTTGATGTATTCAAATTCAGTTAGAAAAATTAAAAAAATATATTTTATTTATATATAATTTTTTTATTTATATTTCTATGGTTGATAACCAAGAATTCGACGTTATTCGATTTTTAATCGAATAGAAAAAAGTATTTCAGATCAACCTAAAACATTTTTTTTATGAACATTAAAATAAGTGTAAAAATAATTATTTGCGTGATTAAAAAGTGCGATATTATTTCATAATTATAATTTTGCTGTGTTTAATGACAATATTTTGATATAAACTATGGAGATATTTTGCCAAAAATAAGAATCAGATCGTTACAGTTAAAAGTTTCGAATATGAATATTAAAATATCCTTATTACAATTATTCATAATACAATTACTAGAAAAATAATTACCAGGATAAAAATATATTTAAACAGATCTAATGAGATTGCAAAGAATTTCCCAAACTTCATTCGGATTTTTAAGTATTGTACAGCATTTAAATAATTTTAGGGTATTTTTAATTTTTCTAATGGATTTTACAATATTTCAAAGTATTTGTATTATATATATATATATATATATATATATATATATATACATATATAAATTTATAAACATTTTATAAAATTTTTATAAA